>JAQQSZ010019996.1:0-10246 GCA_028646595.1 Phalanger gymnotis
AGATTCAGGTAGTTTTCTGCTGGCTGTTTTTGACTATGTGAGGCCCCTTAGAGGCCCTCTAGTCGAGCCCTCTCCTGTTACATATGAGGAAATCCAGGCCCAGGCAGGTGAAAGGCCTGTTTAAATTCACAGAGGTAAATGTCAGACATGAGATTTGAACCCAGGGCCTTTGATTCCAGTGCCAGACATCGTTCCCTGTGTCATAGAAAACCGAAAGAAAAGAATCATTTCTTTGCTCTTTGTTTCAATACTTGAAGAATCCTAGATTACCAGTAAAGATTGTGGCTACCCTCCACACACACACAACTCCTATGTACACACACCTTCAGTAGTAATCTTCAGGAGGCTCTAAGGTTTAATGAATTTGAAACGAACATCTATCCATTCTATGTCACAATGGAAAGATCACCGAGCATGGAGTCGTAGTACATGGCTTCAGATTCTGCCTCTGCCTTTTGCTGCCTTTGTGACCTTCTCTAGGCCTCAGTTTCCTCATCCGTAAAATGAGAAAGTGGCACTAGAAGGCTCCTGAGGGCCCTTCTCTATGAACTTTGCCGCACTGGCTCCACACTCTATCCCATCTATCAAAGCCTTTCGAGCTTGGCATGACAAGCCAAAAATTGTGGCAAAGTCTTCAATAACCTTGGGTCAATTCCATGCCCTGATGAGGCATTGGAGGAGTACTGCATCAGAGATCCCCTCAGTTGGGTTTCAAAAAAACAAACAGAGAGATAAAGCACCAAAACGTTTAAGAAAACCACACGGATTGCTCTGAAAGAAAAAAAAAGGCAAGATGCCTTCGGTTTGCTAGTAGCTGAGAGTCATTGGTGTGGAAGGTATAATGGATGATGCTGGGAACCAGAGTGAAGCCATCTTTTCTTGGTACTAAATTGTTCACAGGATTCTGGCAAAGAGCCCAGAGAAGCCAACCTATATCTCAGAGACTCCCACTATCAGCCACTATGCACATCCTTAGTGCGAGCCTTGGGGAGGTGGCAAAGGGCTCCTTGTCTGAAATCAGAGGAATTCAAGGGCCTTGGTGCAGGTGCGGTAGTCCTCCTGTGTGTTTCTCAACTTTGCCCAGCTCAGGGGCACTCTGACCATACTGTGCAGGGAATGTGGCTATGACCCAGCTAGTTCATCTGGGGTAGGGCATGGGGAGGGTGGGGGAAGGCTTTCAGTGTGATTCATTCATTTCTTACTAATTTCAGAAGAATTCAGACTAAGAATCCCAAAGTGTTTCATCTGTGTGTTAGAATGTGTGCTTTATTTGGAGTCAGAGCACCTGGGTTTGAATCTCAGCTCCATCGTTGAATTAAGGGGACCTGAAATGTATTTCCTTTGCTTCTATGGACCCTGCTTTCAGGCTTGGATTAGCTGATCATGAAGGCCACTCAGCTTGAAACCTATGATCTTATGATCCTGGAGCCCATGTGACCTTGAGCTATTCATTTCCCTTCTCCAAATATCACATTCCTCTGCCATAAAATGAGATGAGTCGGAGTTTACAACATTCATAGCTTCTTCCAACTAAATCTTGCAAGCTATGAACTTTTGACACACGTATAGCTGGCAATCAGCTATGTGGGAAGATTCCATTCCTGACTGTAGATGATTATAGTGAAGTACATTTTTATACCAGTTGAAGGCTTTAGAAAAGCATTTTATAGATGAAGAAACTGAGGCTTGCAGGGGAAATTGACTCACCAAAGTGCTACGGTGAGGAGACATCATAGCTAGGACTGGAACCCAGGCCTCCTAATTCCTTTGCTTGTTAAACCACAACAAAATCCAAATATGTGCCAGGTACTTTGTTAGGTACTAGAGACATAGTGGGAGGCGATGTCATAAAAGGAGCTGACTTCATATGAACTCAAATGACACAGATTCAAATCCTTCCTTTGACACTCCCCATGTGACTTTGGACAAGTTCCTTAATCTCCATGGGCCTCAGTTCCCTCATCAGTAAAACAAAAGAGTGGATCCCCTATTTCTATATCTTATGAACTTATATGAGAACTCAGCCTGGTCCTCAGTTTCCTCATCTGTAAAATGAGTGGATTGGACTGCTTCTGAATTTAGAATCTCACGATCCCATGAAGAACCAGAACCACCGATGAAGACTGCCGAGTAGAGTATGAAGAGAATACAATGTGTATCTCCAGAGAGGATGCCTGCGCAGTGAAATGACTGAGCCTTCAAATTTTTCAGGAAGTATTAAGAGTTATTGGCACACGGCCTATCTTTCAAAGCCAGGCTCTGTTCTAGGATCATAGACCCCACTGAAAACATAAGGAAGTTTAGACGGAGAACTGGAATGGACTTTGGAGAATGAACCTAAGTGCCATTAGGGAAATGAAGTGAGTTGACATTCAGAGAAGTCAAGAGACTTTTCCAAGATCCCACGGCACCTCCAAGGTAGAGCATCTCCAAACAGTGCTCTGTCCACAATCCGACATTCCCTCCCTCTGCGTTCAGGTGTTCCAATCGAGGACCAAAGCCAACTTGGGTGATTATTTGGGATCATTCGACGTGCCTTTAGTGGCAGCTCTGTCTGTCTCTGAGATGCCGTCATTACGTCTCCACATTGGTGCGTGAATTTGCAAACATCACGCAAATGTATTATTTGTAATAAAACTGACTAATGAGCAGCAAAGGCCAATTATTG
The DNA here is from genome assembly GCA_028646595.1 of Phalanger gymnotis. NCBI lineage: Eukaryota > Metazoa > Chordata > Mammalia > Diprotodontia > Phalangeridae > Phalanger > Phalanger gymnotis. Next base: position 2,669 of record JAQQSZ010019996.1, read on the forward strand.
GTGTGCGCCTGCTGGCTGAGGCTGGAGCTAATCGCACGGCATTCAGATTTACAGCTCTGTGTTTGCCTTAGTGAAATTTTAATCACTCATTAATTTATGGGTTGTAAGATATTTCACGGGCCTCAAGTCTTGCAGGAGCCCAGCCTTGTAAAATCCTCTAACTGGAAGACAGCTTAGTATCGTGGCAAGGAGGCTGTGAGGGACTTCCTGAGTCATACTCTGGTGTGAATCAATGAAAACGCTTATTAAACACTTACTATGTACCAAGCCCCATACCCCAGATAGAGAGTGCACACAATAAGCCTGAACACAGGGAATTAGTGTGCCAAATGGTCCTTCCTGCAAGAAGCCTGTGCTCAACCCACTGGTCAGTAGGGATCTCTCCCTCTGGTGCCGACTGTGGCCCTCAGTTTCTTCTTCTATAAATTGGAGTTTTAAGTACTCATGGTATTTTGCATATTTTTTTTACCTTTGTAAAGGTAAAAGCATTTGGCACAATACCTGGCACATAGCAAGCAAGTCATACAAGCTTGTTGAAGTTAATGCTCTACTCCATACTTCATTTATTAAATTTTTGTTATGTTGTTCTACTGGACTAAAGCACAACCTTAACATCCCTTTAAGAATCAGCGATCTCGCCAGCTTGAGGCCTCCCTCCACAAAACCAGGTTGGTGAGACCTCTTGGTGACTCCTAAAGCCGGAAGGGCCCTCAGAGGGCATCTGGTCCACTGGCTGATCCAATAACAATCTCTCCTGTCTTGTTGTTGTTTGTCCTTCATTCTCTAAGAGGACCATGACATCAGGGAGGTGATGCCATGACATGCAAGTGAACTGGATTTGAGTAAGGGAGGGTTGTGCCTTATTTTCTCCTCCAGAGCCATCTGAGTCCAGTGGACAGATATAGATCAGGATGACTGGAGATGGTGCTTCCTCCTGTGAGATGTCTCAAAACAGGTGAGAGAGCCTTTCCTTAAAGACCTTCAAGGAGGGAGAGCCCACCAGCTCCACATAAAACTCATTCTAGTGTGGACTGCTCTCATTTGTAGGATTGGTTCTTCCTGATATCAAGCTTCAATTCACTTCTTTTCTCTCCCTGCTTATTTCTACTTATTCCGCCTTCTGGAACCAGAGATGACAAGTTTAATCTCTCTTCCCGATGCCAGCTCCCCAGATAAGACAGCTATCATTCCCTGCACCCTACTGCCTACACCTCAAATCTTCAAGGTCAGTTTCCCCCAAATAATTCTCCTTCTCATTATAGGATCACAGATTCAGAGCTAGAAGGGAGCTTTAAAGGTCAACTTCTCCAGCTTCCTCATTCCACAAGTGAGAAAGCCAACCAAAAGAGAAGTTAGATCCTTTGCCAGTCTGACTTATCTTTTTGCTTATATTTATACCCCAGTGCTTAGTATAGTGACTGGCACACAATAAGTGCTTAATAAATGATTGCTTGCTTGACTTGGCTTGCCAGAGGATACCCAGGTTATAAGTGTGGATTTCAACCAAGGTTCTTCGAAACCAGAATCACCCCTCTTTTCCTGTGCTGTATTGCCATGACAGTGAATGTATAGATCCATAGGATTAGAGAGGGATATGGCCTTAGAGGTTGTCTAATCCAACTCCCTAATTTTCCAGAAGAGGAGACTGAGACCCATTGAATTGAAGTAAATTGATAAGAGAAAGAGGCAGGATTCAAACCTAGGTCTTTCATCTCCAAAGTCAAGGCTCTTCTCTTGTATCACATAAGGCACAAGCTGAAGGACCTTCTCTGGCTAGTTTCCAGGTTATTAATGTCCTTCCTAAAGTATGGCACCCAAAGGAACAGAGGCCTGGAGAGGGAGAGTAAATTGTAGAGCCAGGATTTAGAGTCAGGCCACAGTTGCCTAGATTTAGAGGTAAGAGAGACCTTAGAGATCATTTAGCTTGACCTCTTCAGTTTAAAATATGAGAAAGCCAAGGCCAAGAGAGATGCTCCCTGTGTGATATCGCTTATTGGTGTCATGAGCGTGGTACAATTCAGAGTTAGCAATTTGAATGCCTCAGATCTCTCATAATGGATTCCTTATTCTTTCCAATAAGCCATGCTGCCTTTGACTTCACACCCAAGGAACAGAAAATCTCAGAATCAGAGAAGCAAATGGGACATCAGGAACCATGGGGTCCAATCTACACAAGAAAGGAATCCGCCCTACAGCAATACCAGTCAGTGACTATACTCCTGGAAGACCTCCCCAAAGGGGAAGCCCACCCACCCTCTCAGTTTGGGGCAGTTCTTGTGGCTAGGAGATTTTTAACGTCATCAAGCCCAAGTTGTCCTCTTCAGATTCTGTCCATTGCTCCTGATTCCACCTTTTGTAGCCAAAGAGAAAAAGGCCAATCTCTCCTCCAGGTGACAGCTTTTCAGATTTTTTACTATGACTGCCCTATGCCCTCTGCCCAATTCATTAACTGATATTTGTATTTCACAATCTCGAGTCCCTTCTCCATCCTGATGCCCTTTTCTAGACCCTCTCCGGCTAATTTGTGTCTTTCTTGAATCATAACACAACAAAATCCTACTCTCTAATCACTAGGATTTCCTGTAAGAAAAGGTATAAGAAATCACTTTTGACAGATGAGTAGAATATAAACAAAGATGATAGAGTCGAGGGGGTGTGGAAAAGCTGCCTTCTAGACCCAGGAGACAGTACAAACACAGGTAATAGACAGGTGAAAGGAGGATGATTTGTGGAATGGCCCTTGGTGGCTTCCAAGAACTATGGGAAATCCTCTAGGCCCAAGACCGAAAAGCAGGTTGTGGGTATTCCTTCTCTCTCTAAAATGCAGCTCCTTGTGAGAATGAAATTCAAAAATACTTTTGGCCAATTCCCACTCCTGAGACTATTGGGTGAGGAGACACAGGGCCCCCCAGGAAATCCTAGAAAGACCTTGGTGGGGGTGGAGAGGGAAGGTGGGGAGGGGCAGAAAGGAACCCTCTTGTTAGGGAGGCCCTGACCACGGGGAAGTGAATGACTGTCTTTGTTGCTGGTCTCAGGGCCAAGAAGTTAGAATTTCTGCTTTGCTGGCATTTCTGAGGGGAGTGGGGGAGAAACCCAGGGTTTACGATATGTTTTTCTAGTAGCAGGAATCAAAGGCCTTACAGGTGTTAATTGGGGAAATGCCGGAGAAAGGCATAGATGAAATTTCTTGGGTCGGCTCTAAATTGATTTGTGGGTCTCTTTGGAGCTGTAGTGGGCCTGAGGTGGATGGGAAGTTTTCCTTCCTGGCGCCTCCCTTCCCTTATGCCCCCTCCCCCCAAGTTTGAGTGGATCAGGAGAGGCAGCATTTTCTAGTGATAGTGACATAAGCCAGAACCACAGTTTCCCCAATCTACCACCCAACTGGGCCACATGGAAGGAGGGGGCACCCAACATGGGAGAAGAGAGAAACCTTCATTACCTCTGCTGCCAAAAATCAGAGACACAATTTTCCTCCTGAAATTCCTAGGATTTACAAGAGCAATTACAGATTACTAAAACGATGACAGATTATGACCAACATCGTTAATAACTAAGACTACCCTTGGTATCAGTGCCACCACTAATAATAATGCTCATAATGACTATTACTGTAATAATTATCAATAATAATTACAACTGCTTATAATAATAAGGGACATCTAGGTGGCCCAGTAGGTAGAGTAGCTAGAAAGCTAGAGTTGCTTGGAGTCAGGAAGACTCATCTTCCTGAGTTCAAGATTGAGAATGACACCAAGCAGTATTTGCTATCGATCTCATATCTATCCATCCAGCTATCTATCTATCTATCTATCTATCTATCTATCTATCTATCTATCTATCTATTTATCTATCTATCTATCTATCTATCCGTCCATCCATTCATCTGTCTGCTATCATCCATCCATCTAACTACCCATCCATCCATCCTTCTATATGAACACATCTAGAAATTAATCACATTAATATGTGATTACCACTTCTAACCTTAAAGTTCTATTTTTCTAAGCTTAAAGTTTGTTCCTTTCGAAGTTCTTCTTTAATCCAGTGAACCCCAAGGTGGTCTGAGGCTGGAAGACAAGCTCTGGGAGTCCTTCCAAGCTAGAAATGCTTTGAGTACTGGCTCATTGTGTTTTTTTATTCAAGGAACAACACTTGTATAGTCCAGTGGACATGTAAAACTAAATGATTTTTGGATTTCCAACAATGATGTGTCAAAGGAGGGGCCACTCAACATGCTTTGTCTCTTCCTTGAATTCTTCTGGCATTTTGTGGAAAGCAATGGACCATCCTGTCTGTCCACTAATTATTCCTTGCTCTCGCCAAGAGACTGGCACCTTTGAATCCTTGATTTCTCTGAGGGCGACCACCATGCTGATCTGTTGTCTGTAATGTGTCACAGTGAGATCACACCCACTATGTGTCTCTTCATGGATCTCTGGGTGATCCTCAACGTGAGGCTTTTTTTTGAGACTATAGTAACACCTTCCAGGACTAATCTGGCTTAATACAGAAAGGTTTGAATTCGATTACAAATTTAATTCAATTTAATAAACATTTAGTAAACGTTGACTTCGGGCCAGGAATTCATTGGGTGCTGAGTATACAAAACAAAACCCATAGGATGTAGTGGATGCATTGCTGGATTTACAATAAAAAAAACTGAGTTCAAATCCTGTCTTGGTCCCTTGCTAGCTATATAATCTAGGGAAAGTCACTTAACCCCTCTCAGACTCAGTTTTCTCATCTATAAAATGGGACAATAATAGCATCTAGCTCATAGATGATTGTGAGGATCCAATGAGATGATATCTGTAAAACGTTTTCCAAATATTGAAGTCCTAAATAAGCATTATTACTGTATCATCATTGGTATTATTGTTATCTGAAAGAGGATGGTGGCTGACATTACTCCTAGGAACACTTAAAGCTCTGAATCCGCAACCTTATGATCTTCGAACCAATGCCTCCCTTCATGGAGTTTATACTTTACTGGGGGAAAATGGGGTGTAGACAGATAAGTGAATAAAAATAAAATCCAAAGTGACAGGAGATTAATTGGATGATAACAAGCTTGCATGGGGGTGGGTGGGAGTGGGTGGGCCTTGGGGAGGAAATGCTCATTGGCTGAGCCCCTAAGGGAGCTAAGGAGCGTCAGAGGTGAGGAAAGAGAGATCTTCAGGCCTTAGGGACAGGTTATCCGAAGACAAGGAAGGGGGAGATGGGACATGAATTGGGAAAGTGAATGGAGTTGTTTGGCAAGATTGTGGAACCCGTGAAGGACAGTAATGTTCAGTGAGCCTGGAGAGATAGACTAGGCTGGGACCAGACAGCAGAGGGCTTTCAAAGGCACTCCGCCAACAGGCCCATTAACAAGCCCCCCCACTTCTGTTAATGGGAGGTTCTGTGCAGTTCAGTTAACTTTATCTGAGGAGGCAAACGGGGCTATTTCTGGGCCCATACCTGGGCCTTCCCACTCCTTGCCAGGTGAAGGGGCAGCATTTGAATGCAGTGGAGACAGATGCTATAGGCCATAGGCCAGAGGGCCATGGCCAGCACCAGGACAGCAGTGCTCCTTCCTTGGTGGTTTCTCTTAATGCTTTCCCCTGTTCCTTTTGCGAGGAAAACTTTCAACAAAATAAACACTGCCTGGGCTCCGTCAGAGCAGGAGGCGCCAGCTCTGACTCCAGCCCTTGCCTGAGGTGTAAACCAACCATCTGTTTGGTTTATGGGCTTCTGGCTCCCCAGGAGTGAGGAGAAGGTCTCATAGCTGTGTTTTCTTTGATTTCCTTCCACGTCTTCTCTCAGAAAATAAAACTTGCCTAGGGCCTTAAGACAGCAGGCCTTGTTGTGGCCCCTTGCCCCAGAAGGCAGGGCTATTCTGTATAGTACTGAGTATCATAATAACTGGCATTCCTAATGTGCCGGAGTGAGGAAGCCTAATGGTTAGAGGGCTTGCCTTGGAGGTGGGCAGACCTGGGGTCAAATCCATTTTCTGATACATACTGACTGTGTGGCATGTCCCTTAGTCTCTTAATGCCCCAGACAACTTTTCGAGACCATAAATTCCGTAAGAGCTGCTGAAAGCCATTGGTAGAGAGAGCTTCTACCCCAGGAGCTCTTTATGTGGTTTAAATAGCGAGAAAACAATCTAGTACTTTGGAGTTTTCACATAAATAAACATTCTTCATCACCCTGGGCCACTGACCCTTTTGGCAATCTGGGAAGATGGGACCTGCAAGTGCCGTTATCACCATTTGGCAGAAGGGAAGGCTGGGGTACACAAAGGCCAGTGAGCTTGTTAGAGGTGACTTAGCCAGCTTCGAGGGCTGGTGTTATTGAATCAATATTGAGACACTCAGCCCAGAGAGGGCAGGACCAGAACAAGGGAGGCCTTCATCCATACCTGTCATTCACACTGACCCCAATGGTGAGTCCTTGACTCCTCCATATTTTCCCAGTCTGGCCTATCTGTCCAGCTTCACTCTCATTTCCACTCAGGCTTGACCGTAGGGTCAGCCATTCACTAACATCCTCTCCTTTCTCTTGATTCTTGAATCTGTCAGAGTCCAAGGGGTGGGGAACCTGTGGCCTCGAGGCCACACGTGGCCCTCTAGACCCTCAAGTGAGGCCCTTTGAATCCAAACTTCTCTGAACGAATCCCCTTAATAAAAGGATTTGTTCTGTAAAACTTAGACTCAGTCAAAGGGCCATACTTGAGGATCTAGAAGGCCTCATGTGTCCCCAAGATGGCAGGTTCCCCACCTCTGCTTAGACCCTTGACCTCTTGCCATACCAGGCTAGATCATCAACCACCTCAGCTTACCTTTCTGATTTGTTTTTATCCCAAAGCAGCCATGTGCTATTGCAGGAAATCATGAAATCTTGTTGAAGGCTTTATTAAGGATTCATACCACCTGACCCTGGTGGGGTGGTGAGGTCTCTGGGTAATGATTCAGAAGCCCTGAGTTCAAATCAAACTTTGCCAACTTATTCATGGAGTCAAGTAAACAAACATTTATTTAATGCTGACTAAATGTCGGGCACTGTACTAATCTCTCTGAATACAAATGAGGGCAAGAAAGAAAAAATAGTTCCTACCCTCATGGAATTTACAATCTAATGGGGGGAGACAACACATTAAAGAGGAAGAAGAAGGGGGTGCCCACAAAGTGGAAGGTAAAGGAAGCTGGAGAGTCAAGAGCTCAGCCTGGAGTGGAATGTGGGACCTTGAGCCCCTGTTTCCAAATCTCTAACATAAGGGGGTCAAATTCAGTGGCCTCAAAAATCTCATTTGGATCTAGACCTGTGATGGTATAGTCCCATTTGATGGAAAAAGAGCCTCATAGAAAGCGTGCCTCCAACTCTAACCCTAACCTTAAATGCACCCAGTATTACGGTGACAGGTCCCATGGTTGGTCACATAGTGAATGCCAGAGGCAAGGCTCAGAAGCCAATCTGCCCTTGTCTGGAATGCTGTGCCAGTAAGGCAAAATGGGCTTACTTTAACGGGTGCCCTTGAGGAGTTTGGCTTTTGTTTATGGTGAAAGTACTTTCACCTGTTAAATGCTAAGCCCCAGG
>JAQQSZ010019997.1:0-10245 GCA_028646595.1 Phalanger gymnotis
TCCCTAGAGGATTGAGAAGTGAAAGCAAAATTGTATTACCAGCCCAAGTTCCTTCCTGTGCCTAAAATTCTTAATTGAATCTACATAAGGCAAGTGTTTTGAAAGTCGTGTTCAAAATATTTTTATATACCCCCAGTGCACTTCCTTGATACAAGAAGCAGACAAAAACCACTGTATCCCACAGTCTTACAAGTAGATGGTAGCTCAAAGTTCATCAAATATAATTCATACCCCGAAAGGAACGTCAACTACAACACCTCTGATAATTGGCTTTCAATCCTTTACTAGAATCTTAAACCACAGGAAAGAAAGAGGAAGAAGATAAAAAAGGGGGGATGATGGAATGGAGGGCAGATAGGGGGAGGAGGTAATCAAAAACAAACACTTTCGAAAAGGGACAGGGTCAAAGGAGAAAATTCAATAAAGGGGGATAGGTTAGGAGGGAGCAAAATATAGTTAGTCTTTCACAACATGAGTACTGAGGAAGGGTTTTACACAATGATACACATGTGGCCTATGTTGAATTGCTTGCCTTCTTAGGGAGGAAGGGTGGGGAGGGAAGAGGGGAGAGAATTTGGACCTCAAAGCTTTAAAAAGAGATGTTCAAAAATAACAAAAAAAAAGTTTTTGCATGCATCTAGGAAATCAGATACACAGGCAATGGGGCATAGAAATTTATCTTACCCTACAAAGGGAGGGAAAAGGAATGGGAGGGGAGTGGGGTGACAGAAGGGAGGGCTGACTAGGGAACAGGGCAACTAGAATATACATCATCTTGGAGTGGGGGGAGGGTAGAAATGGGGAGAAAATTTGTAATTCAAACTTTTGTGAAAATCAATGCTGAAAACTAAATATATTAAATAAATTTAATTTAAAAAATAAAAGAAAAAAATGAATTAACATAAAAAACCATAACTGCCAATAAAAAAAAAATCCCAATAAGGAGGAAGTTCTCGCATCATGAAAAAGCTCATTCCACATTTGGGCAGCTTTAACTTTTTGAAAAAAGAAAACCTGCTTTTTCCTTCCCCTGAAACTGAGCAGAAAATAAAACCTACCCATTGCTCCTAATTTAGCTCCGTTAGGCCAGGCAGAACAAATCTAAACTCTTTTCTACATGACAGGCTTTCAAATACCTAAGAACAACTATTAAATTCTTGCTATCTTCTCATCTTCAAAATAAATATCCACAGTTCATAGAAACATAGGATCATGGACCAAAGGATCACAAATTTAGAGCTGTTAGGGATGTCTCTCTCCCATTTTATAACTGAGGAAACTGAGGCCTAGAGCAATTAAATGACTGTCCAAGGTTATATGGCCACTATCAGTGATAGGATTTCAGTTAGTCAGCCAACAAACATTTAGTAACTGCCTCCTATGTGCCAGGCAATGTACTGGGCTCCACGTCCTTCACTTAATCCACTCCATCCTTCAATGCATCCTCTTACTGGTTCCTTGCCTCTCATGCTTCCTAGTTTTTTCACCTCCCTGGTAACCCTCTCTTGTTAATGCATCTTGGTTTATCAATGGCTACCCTTAAACATGGTACTTAGAAAACAAACCAAAATCACAATATTTCAGAATAGAGTACAGACGTATTAGTACATCCCTTATTGAGACTTTGAGTCTTCATAGGCCCAAGATCACATTACCTATTTTGTCTGCCATGTTACACTGTTGTTATATATTTATCTTGAGGTTCACTAAAACCCTTAGGTTTTTTCAGATGAACTACTGTCTAGTCACGCCTCCCTCCATGATAGTATTTTTGTAAAGATGATATTTGAACCCCAGTAGTATAGATGACTGTCCTGAAATTCAGAAAGACATGGGTTCAAGTCCTGCTACTGATATATACAAGCTGTATAATCATTGGCAAGTAGTTTAACCTTTTTGTACTCTAGAAAGTTAACTAAGAGTAAGAGTTACTCGTCTATGTTGGTGAAGGAAGTGCCCTTCATTTATGAAATCATAAATCCAAACAACAGGGAACAAAAAGATACTTAGATTTATACCCATTAGCTTTTATTTGATTATATTTAATTCATCATTCTAGTCTGTGCTGTTCTTTTTAGATCCTGTCATTCAGTGTTCACATGTCATCTGCACATTTATAGGTCAAAGCAAAATGGTGAATGATTTTTGAATAATAAATAAAATGCTGAATGGGACATGATCAAGTACAGATCCTTGTGGCATTCTGAGTGAGACCTCCCACTGGGTCTGATCATTCAACCAGTCTTACTCCATGTAAACAAACTTTCATGTAGTTCATATGTTTCCATCTTGTTCACAAGGATAATATGAGAAATTTTGATATATGCTTTGTTGAAATCCAGGTATATGGTGTTGTAATGGCAAGCAAAGTAGGACTTTTTGCTGTTTTTTTTTATTGGAGTGTTTCTCAGCACTAAGGTAATCAAGTGTCTTTGATTGAGTCTTGCCTTTGTTTGAATCAGGAGTCTTTGAATGAATCAAGAGTCCTTGATTGGAAACAGTATATATACTCTGAGGTTAGCATTTTGCTTTGGGGATCACTCATTGGAAGAGTGTTTGCGTGATCTGGCCAGACGAGACTCTAGGTAGCTGTTAAGGAGCACCCCCCACCCCAGCTTTGAAAACCCAGATGTTGATGCTTCTCTTTCTCTGGTAATTGTACGTATTGCTATAGTAAGTCAGTTAGAAGCCTGTCTGTTGATTTTGTTATTTTTTCTGTTTGTAATTTCTGTTTCTATTTGCTCTGAAATTAAGGGTGCTGACTTTTTCCCCTGAACTAAATGAATGACATATATGTGTTTAATTAAAGTGAGATTGTAATCCCCTTAAAGTTGCTTTGCTTAGAAAAGCAAATCGAAGAACCTGTGCTAGCAGCCATCCTGCATATGCTGGTGTGGTTGTTATTACAAATGGCACAGTCAGACAGGATCTGCAAATTATAAGGAAAGTATGGGGTTTTGGGGGACTGGGATAGTGATTGGATGTTTCCCAATTATTGGGTTGCTCTTTATACTTGTGGTGACTATGGTTCTGTGGAGCCCCTGAAGCAGCAGCGGTCTGAGGGAAAACAGGTAGGTAGCAGCAATGGGAGTAGTTTCCCAGGTGCCTAGAGCAGGGCCGCCAGTAGATAACCTCTCCTTCCCCCTCCCTACCTCACTAGCACTCTGGAGGCAACAGGCCAGAGCAGCAGCTGTGGGAGGAAAACAAACAGAGGGCTAGAGGAGGGGGGATGGCCAGAGTCAGGGCTCAAGTGGATTAGCCCAGTGCTGGACTGTGCTGGAGAGGTGACTGCCCTGAAAGGGTATTGTATTCAAAGCTCATACCAAAGTGGATGGAGCCCTGGAGCAGGAACAGAGGGATGCTTGCTTACTGACCCAGCAGGAGCAGAGGACTGCCTGTGTGCCGACTTTGGTAAGGTGGGAGTAAAAGCAGAGAACTGCCTGGTTTGAGACTCAGGGAGAAGCCAGGAGCAGTCAGCTCCTGGGGGAGGAGAAGGAACCCTGGAGTTTAGAATTCAGCCCCAGCCAGGGCAAGAGAAAAACTTTGCAGCAAGGTGCTAAGTGTGCCTTTTTTGATGCGTTCCCCTAGGATGGTTGTTTGGGACAAAGGGGGTAGTGGAATTATCTATGGTGGATGGGGGGAAGTGCCATAATCCAGAGGACCCCCACCCTGTTTGCTTTGTTGCCCAACAACCCCTCAGGACTTGGAAGAGGGGGCTGGAGCAGTGTGGGGAGGATACACCCACAAGAGAATTTTGTTTGGACTTTTTTGTTTTTGTTGGGACTTCGCTCATCAAAGTATGCCTGCACTTGAGAGTGCCAGGAGGAAGCCTGCAATGGCAGTGTGGGGAGAAAGACACACCCCCAAAAAGGACTTTACTTGGACACTCTGTATTGACTGACAAGATTTTAACTTGCTGTGACGCAGGGGCAGATGGTATTTGTATTTTCTGCTACCCCTTAAGGATGATATGTTGTGTTACAGAAGACCCTAGCCTGGGACCCCCTGCTTGTATAAATAAGTATTTTCAGGAATGCTACTGCATGATATGTTTTGCCTAAGGATGTTGCTATGAATGTTATGTTTAGTTTACTGAACAATGTGGGATTGCAAAGTATAATGCCTCTATTTTTCCAGGATCCATGGCCATTCAGATTGTGAAGGCCAAGGATACTGGAGGGGTGGAATGTAATAGCAAGCAAAGTGGGACTTTTTGCTGTTTTATTTTCTTTTGGAGGGCTTCTCAGCACTAAGGCGATCAGGTGCCTTTGACTGAGTCTTGCCTTTGGTTGAATCAGGAATCATTGATTGAATCAAGAGTCCTTGATTAGAGACAGTATGTATACTCTTAGGTTAGTATTTTGCTTTGGGGATCAATCATTAGAAGAGCGTTTGTGCGATTTGGCCAGAGGAGACTCTGGGTAGCCATTAAAGAGCTTCCCCCCAACCCGGGCTTTGACAACCCAGATGTTGGTGCTTCTCTCTCTAGTAACTGTATATATTGCTATAGTCAGACAGAAGCCTGTCTGTTGATTTGTATTATTTTTTTCTGTTGGTGTTTGCTCTGAAGTTTGGGGTGCTGACTTTTTCCCCTGAACTAAGTGAATGATATATGTATGTTTAATTAAAGTGAGATTGTAAACCCCTTAAAGTTGCTTTCCTTTGAAAAGCAGAACAAAGAACCTGTGCTAGCAGCCCTCCTGTGTGCTGGTGCTATCGACCTTACACCCCCACAGTAGCTGCAAGTAACATTATTGTTACAGTGTCTATAGCATTCCTCTGATTGAGCAGTCTAGTAGCTGTCAAAAAAAGGAAAGTGAGTTACTCTGACACTGACTGCTCTTAATAAAGCCGTGCTGAAATTGGTGATGATTGCTTTGTTGAAATAATCATTGCTCATCTCTTTAAATATGCAATCTTTGTTCTGTAAAGTTTGGATTCAGTCAAAAGGCCACACTGGAGGACGTAGAGGGCCACATATGGCCTTCAAGCCACAGGTTCCCCACCCTTGCTGGAATATTGTAAGGAATATCACTTAAGCTCATTAGTCTGATTCCTCAGGAGTTAAATAGGAAGTTTTATTTGGGGGTAAAAATTCCTTCCCAGAGCATACTTGTGTATATGTGCATGTTTATATACATATATACATGTATCCTTGTAGGTGCATGATGTGAACATATGCATCTATATATGTGCATATATACACGCTAGTAATACATAGAATAAAGTCATCTGATTACCTACACCGAGGTATTTAACTTTTTTTATGCTGACATGGACTCCACTGTCAGTCTGGTGAAATCTATGGACCCCTTCTTAGAATAATATTTTTAAGTGTATAAACTAATGTTTTAAGGGCATACAGTTACAAAGGAAAGGAAAGGTTAGTGAATATAAAGATTTTTTTTTCTATCCAAGTTAAGAATTCAGACTCCCTCTGGACATCAAGTTAAGAACCCTTGCCCTAGAGGCAAAAATCTAAATGGAGATTGAATTTATTCATTTTAAAGGTACCCAACAGTCAATAGAGGTGATTATAATGCTATAAGGACTAGTTGTGTGACTAACAAAATATCATTAATCTAATACTATAATCTGGCTTGGTTATGAATGTCCTTAAGACAGGAAGATCTGCACATTAAATTCCATTATGACATCCTATCTTTCTGTATAACAACAGCAACAGAATATCTGAGCAGAAGCTAATGTCTGTCCCCACTCCACCTTTTAAGCAATTTTCTTTTTTTCATTAATAAATTTATTTTTTATTTTTAGTTTACAATACTCAGTTCCACAAGTTTTGGGGTTCCAAATTTTCTCTTCCTCCCTCTCCTCTCTTCCCCACTTCCCCCCAAGATGGCATGTAATCCAAAGTAGGTTCTACACATACCTTCACATTGAACTTATTTACATAATAGTCTAGTTGTAAAGAAGAATTATAACCAATGGAATGAATCATGAGAAAGAAGAAACAAAACCAAAAAAGAAATTAAAAAAAGATAGCAAGTAGTTTGCCTCAATTTGCATTTAGATTCCATAATTCTTTCTCTGGATGTGCATAGCTTTTTCCATCTTGAGTCTTTTGGAGCAGTCTTTGCACCTTGTATTAATGAGAAGAGTCAGGTCTATCACCGTTAGTCCTTACAGATACCATGTGTCTATAATCGTGTATAATGATCTCCTGGTTCTGCTTCCCTCACTAAGTATCAGTTCATATAAACAATTCCAGGTTTTAATGAAGTCCATCTGCCCCTCATTTCTTATAGCACAATAGTATTCCATTACATTCATATACCACAATTTGTTTAGCCATTCCCCAATTAATGGGCATCCCCTTGATTTCCAATTCTTTGCCACCACAAAAAGAGCTGTACATTCGGGTCCCTTTCCCACGAAGAGGTATTGCTGGGTCAAAGGGTATGAACATTTTTATGGCCATTTGGGCATAGTTCCAGATTGCTCTCCAGAATGGCTGGATCAGTTCACAACTCCACCAACAATGTAACAATGTTCCAATTTTGCCACATCCTCTTCAGCATTTATCATTTTCCTGTTTTGTCATGTTAACCAATCTGACAGGAGAGATGTGGTACCTAAGGGTTGTTTTGATTTGCATTTCTCTAATCAATAGTGATCTAGAGCATTTTTTCATATGACAATAGATATCTTTAAATTCTTCCTCTGAAAACTGCTTGTTCATATCCTTTGATCATCTCTCAATTGGGGAATGACTTGAATTCATATATGATTCAGTTCCCTGTATATTTTAGATATGAGGCCTTTATCAGAGACACTGGTTGTAAAGATTTTTTTCCGATTTTCTACCTCCCTCCTAATCTTTGTTGCATCAGCTTTGTTTATACAAAAGTTTTAAGCAATTTTCAATGCAATGTAACTGTTGTCATAGAAAAACCAGCTGATTCCAAAATCAGAAAATCTGGATTTAAATTATCTCTCTCCCATTTAGGTAACAATGGATAGGTTTTTAGACATTTCTGGGCCTCTATTTCCTCATCTATTAAATGCAGGGATTTGGTCTGGGTAACTTCTAAGTTCTCCTTCTAATTTTGATGATCTATCATAACATAATAAAATAAGACAGATCCCTGCTTGGAGTTCAGTGTGTTAGAATGTAATCTATAGCACTGAACAATTCTAACATGATACTTAAAAAAGAGATTACTTACAAATCCAGAAATTAGAACATGATGCTAAATTCTGGCTTTTTCTTCATTAAGGAAATTCATGGTTTATAACATTTTGCCCTAAAGTAGTTAATGGAACAGATATTTAAATTCATTAAAATTTAAAATTTATGTGGGTCTTTTAAGATTAACAGGAGACAGGAAATTTGGCTTGAAATCCAGATTTAAATTAGACAAAAATCATATCAATAGCTCAGATTCAGTATCTTAAAAAAAGTCTTTTTTATGGGTGGATTTAATGTAAGGATGTTAACTTTAAAAGAAGAATTCGGAAATTAGCCCTTGGGAGAGGATCTTCTCCCCTTTGTTTTCATTATATTGACTTAATGAAGATGATTAAACAACAAAGGTCTTGATATGTGACAGATCACCATTTCTTCTGTATCGAATGAACTAAGGGAAAGATGCGAGAGGGAAAGATGGGAGAGAGAAAGGGAAGGGGAGAGTAAGACAAAAAGACACAGAGACAGAAACAGAAACAGCAGGAAATGAGAGAGGAGGGAATGACAGACAGACAGAGAAACAAAGAGAACAAATTATAAAACCCTGAAGCAATGCTATTTGAATTTTTAATTTTGGTTGCATAAAAATCTAGCCAAACAAAGTAAAAATTGACCCTCTGGTTTCATAGAGGAACAACCCAGGTCAGGTGTATAAAGTAAACAAATGTGATAAGTGGAAATGGAGGATGGAAAGTGAGATTCAAAAGTATTCGTCCTATCTCAATAGTTTAAATTGCCATTATCATCCTAAATTAACACATTGTAAAATATTTGTCAGAGTTTCTTTTGTGAACAAGTAAATTAATAAATGATTTTTGACAAGTTTTTCTCTGCCTTTGTCTCATATATCTGCATGTTTACATATACTAATGTGTACATACACACATTTATATGTGCATGGACACATAATAGACAAATGTACATATGTATATGTGTGCATCCATATGTATGTGTGTATATACATAAGCATTCAGAGTTCCAAGGTAAGGCTAGTCAGGTTCAGGTCTAACCAAGTATAAAATCAAACCCCACTGGTCACTCAGTCATTTTGTTGTTGTTTAGTTGTTTCAGTCATGTTCGACTCTGTGACTCCCTTTTGGGGTGTTCTTAGCAAAGGCACTGGAATGGTTTGACATTTCCTTCTCCAGCTCATTTTATAGATGAGGAACTGAGGCAGACAGGGTTAAGTGACTTGCTCAGGGTCACACAGCTAGTAACTATGTGAGGCCCGATTTGAACTCAGAGAAGTCTTACTGATTCCAATCTCACAGTGCTCTATTGTACCACCTAGTTGCCCTAGTCAGTCACTACATCCTACTTATCTATTCATATATGTATATATAGACATTACCATATATCTATGTGCATATATATGTATATACCCACATATGCATATATATTATATATACATATTATACATATATACATATATACATATATACATATACATATATACATATACACACATATATGTATGTATGTATATACATATTATACATATATATACATATACATATATACATACACACACACATATATGTATGTATGTGTATATATATATATATATATATATATATATATATATATATATATATATATATAAAATTGCATGTGTCTAAGTTCCAATCTGTTTAAATTTGGAGTGTCTCATCAACAGATTTGTTTCAGAGGAAGGAATTTTCCAGCCATAGTAAGTCTTGAAAACCAAAATTAATGTATAGGAGAGCTATGATTGGACTGGTAAAAAGAAAATCCACACCAGTGAAATAAAAAATCATTAATTTGGTGAAATAAGTACACTGTCATGAAAGTTATGGTGAAGATTGTGCAAACCTTGCTTGTTGATACAACAAACATACCATTATGTATATGTGTGTGACTTTTCTACAGAAACATACATATGTCACCATTTGTGGGCAAGTAGGCCAATAGGATTTTTTGTGTATATTTTATTTTAGTTACTAAAACTATTCCATGCACTCTCTTGAAATGGTATTTTTCCTCTTTAGATACTTAAATTTAATTGGACATTCACTGAGTTAATAAAAATAGGGGTGGAGCAAAGATGGTGGTTGGAAAGGAGGGACTTGCACGAGCTCCCCACCTCCAAACAAATAAAAATGGCTCTGAATAAATTCTAGAACCACAAAACCCATAAAATAGCGCAGGGAAGCAGGGGTCCAGCCCAGGACAGCCTGGATGGTTGCTGGGTAAGGTCTATTGCAGGGAGCTGTAAGTGGGAGCTGGGAGCAAAGTGGAGCACAGCGCTGTGCCTGGACCAAGTGGAACAGAGCGCTGTGCCTGGACCAACCAGACAAGAAGCCTGGCAAAACAGGCCCTAGAGCCCTGAATCAGTGAGCTGTGGCAGTTACCAGACTTCTCAACCCACAAACACCAAAGACAATGGAGAAGGTTAGTGGGAAAAGCTGCTGGGTCAGAGTGAAAGGAGTTCATGGTTTGGCCACTGCCCTGGGGATGGTGGAGGTCGTGCAGCTTTGAGGCTGCTTCCAGAGCTACAGCTGCAGTTGCTTCCAGCCCCAGGCCCACCTGGTGGGAGGAATTAAGTGGCCGATCTGAGTGGGAGTGCAGAGCCAGCTTAGATTTGAGTCTGGTCCAGGTTGGCAGTTCTTGGGGGAGGAGGAGTGCCGGTGTGGCAGAGCTTGTTGTGTAGAAAAAGCTCTGAAAACAATAGCGCATGCCCTCAAGCTTGGGACAAAGTACTCTCTACTCTACAAGCAGTCTTACCTGGACAAAAAACTCAAGGGTCAAGTAAGTTGGATGGAAACATGGCCAAGCAGTGAAAATGGACTCAGATCCAGACTCGGACTTTAGAATCTTTCTTTGGTGACAAAGAAGACCAAAACATACAGCCATAAGAAGTCAACAAAGTCAAAGAGCCTACATCAAAAGCCTCCAAGAAAAACATGAACTGGTCTCAGGCCATGGAAGAGCTCAAAAAGGATTTGGAAAAGCAAGTTAGAGAAGTAAAGGAAAAATTGGGAAGAGAAATGAGAGTGATGTGAGAAAACCATGAAAAA
>JAQQSZ010019998.1:0-10245 GCA_028646595.1 Phalanger gymnotis
CAGGGAACTGAGCCAAATTTATAGGAATGCAATTCATTTTCCAATTGAGAAGTGGTCAAAGGATATAAACAGGCAGTTTTCAGAAGAAGAAATTAAAGATATCTATAGGCATATGAAAAAAATGCTGTAAATCACTACTGATTAGAGAAATGCAAATCAAAACAACTCCTTCTCAGACTGGTTAAAATGACAAAACAGGAAATGATAAATGCTGGAGAGGATGTGGGAAAATTGGAACAGTGTTACACTGCTGGTGGAGTTGTGAACTGATCCAGCCATTCTGGAGAACAATTTGGACCTATGCCCAAAGAGCTATAAAAATGTTTTTACCCAGCAATACCACTTCTAGGGTTGTATCCCAAAGAGATCACACAAGTGGGAAAAGGACCTATATGTACAAAAATATTTATAGCGGCTCTTTTTGTAGTAGCAAAGAATTGTGAATCAGGGGCATGCCCATCAATTGGGGAATGGCTGAACAAGTTGTGGTATATGAATGTAGTAGAATGCTATTGTGCTATTAGAAATGGGGATGATACAGACTTCATAATAATCTGGAAAACCTACGTGACATAATGCTGAGTGAGCCGAGCAGAACTAGGAGGATCTTACACACAACCACAGATATATGGATTCTGTGATGACTAACCTTGATAGACTTAGCTCTTCTCAGCAATACAAGGTTCAAAGAGAACTCCAAAGGGCTCATGAGGGAGAGAGATATCTACATCCAGAGAAAGAACTATGGAGACTGAATGCAGATTGAGGCAAACTTTTTGCTCTCCTTTTTTGTTTTCTTTTGTTTTGTTTTCTCTCTTTTGGTTTTTTTTTTTTTTTGGTTTTGTTTCTTCTTTCTCATGATTCATTCCATTGGTCACAATCCTTCTTTACAACTTGACTATTGTGTAAATAAGTGCAATGTGAAGTTATATGTAGAAGATATATCGGATTCCATGCTGTCTTGGGGAGGGAGGGCAGGAGAGGGGAAGAAAATCTGGAACTCAGAATCATGTGAACTGAGTGTTGTAAACTAAAGATAAAAAATCTTAATAAAAAAAGAAAAAAATTGCAAAGTCACATTGAAAGAATTTTCCAGAATCTTAGAAACACCTGGAAGATGTATTTCATTGGTTTAACCTTCAAGTACCAGTGCTACCTCCATGCCAGGGTGAAGCTTTAGGTGACACTTTGTTAAGATGTTTTTGTTATAAACATAACTTACCATGACAATTGTTTTTCTAAATGTTGAATTATACTTTGTATGTTTTGAATGCAATAATCATGACCAATACTTTTGGTTATATTAATGCAGCCTCTTTGCTAATATTTTATTGGATTTTTTGTACCAATATTATGTAGTAATATTAGTCTGTAAGTCTTTTTCTTTTGGGTAGGAATACTATTTTTATCCCATAAAAAGAAAACATTTTGTAATTTGCTTTTTTTTTGCATTTCTGAAAGCAGTTTATGTAGAATAGGGATAATTCTTTTCAAAATTATTTGAGACAGTGCACATAAATGACTGATGGAAGAAAAAAATTCTCTCCAAAGTTCATATTTTGCTTTCTTAATTTTTCTGAGAAAGCTTTTTTTAAAGAATCAATATTTTTTGATTTGGAGTTTTCATAGCTATTAATCTAATTAGGTTTTCATTTTGTTGGCCGATATTTAAGCATATTATATTCTTTATATGTAGATATTTAAGTAGTTATATATCTGTGTCTGCTTTCTCTCCATTAATCAAGAGTGTTCCATTTCCTTCTTAATTGTATCCATTTTATTTTCATTTATTTTGTTGTGGGGCAACGGAATGAGATTTTAGCTAACGAGGAAGTCAAGTCATGCAGTGGAGTGCCTGGGGTCAGGAAACCATGAGTTCAAATCCAAGTTCACATACTTATTCTCTATGTAACCCTAGGAAAGTGATTTAATCTGGCTACCTCACTTTCCTCAATGATGAAATGAGGATAACAATAAGACCTATTTCCCAGAGTTGTTGTGAGGATCAATATCTGTAAAGCTCTTAGTACAATGTCTGGCATAGAAAAAGTCTTTTAATAGATGATTCCTTCCTTCCTTACCAAAAGTCATTTTTTATCTGCCCTATAGCATTTTTATTTTCCATTTTATTTATTTCTTTGATTTTCAAAATTTCTTTCTACCTATTTTGTGATTATTTATTTGTTGATTTTCTAGTTTTTCCATTGATTATGTATTCATTCATAAGTATACTATTTTTCTTTTTATTGATAGAAGTGTTCATGAATAAAACATGTACATATTCATATATATATCACATATATACATATTTGTGTAGGTGTATACATATATGTACAAATTTTTCAATAATGTGGAATTACTCTGAATCATCCTCCTTAATATGGTTATTTTTTGATTTTATGATTTGTTTGGATACCCTCTTATTATTTAGGATATTATTACACTCTCCGGATTTAGGTCTACATCTTTTGTCCATATTCTTCTCATTGGTCACAATTTTTATTGTGTTTTAGCCTATAACATATGCAATTAATAATATTGCTTTTGTATTTATTCCTAAATCCTTTATGTTCTAACACATCACCATTTTTGTAAGTGTACCATGTTTCTATAAAATAAGTAGGTTCTTTTATATTTCAACTAAATTGTTGTCACAAGTATTTCATGTCTATTTTGATATTTTGTTTTTACCTATAATTTCATCCTTTCCTCCTTTCTATTAGGTAAAAGCTAAAGACATTTATAATTAATTTTTATAATCAAGTTCTATTAAATTTCAGTTAGCTTTTCCTTTAAGTACTTTGATGCTGGAGCATTTGGTTCATGTATATTTAATATTGATAGTACTTTGTTATCTCTGGTGCCTTTAAGGATAATATTATTCCTTTTTTATCTCTCTTGACCATACATAATTTTGTTTTTTTCTTACCAGAAATTATGATGGTATGTCCTGCTTTTGTTGTATCATTCTAAAGCATATAACATTTTACCCCAAGGGTTTTAACTCTTCATCTTTATGAACTCTGATTTTAATACAAAGAGAGTTTTCATTTTGATTTTTTAAAGTCAGCTATGGCAAACCACTCCAATATCTTTGCTGTGAAAACCCCAAATGGGGTCAGAGAGACAGACACAACTGGAAGGATTCAAAAACTACAGAAGTTGGTGTAGTAGATAGAGTACTGGACCAGAATTCAATAAGACTTGAATTCAGATGTGGACTCAGATACCCACTAGTTGTATGACCCTGGAAAGTTACTTAACATTTGCCTCTGTTTGCCTCAATTCTAAAAAGGGGATAATAGTAGCACCTCCTGCCCAGGGTTGTTGTGAGGATTAAATGAAATATTTGTTAAGCATTTAACACAGTGCTTGGCACATAGTAGATACTATGTTAATGTTAGTAATTATTACTTTTAACCTTTTTTATAATTCTTTCCTGTTTTATTTTCAATTTTAGCCCATTATCATTCAATTTAAATATTGATTTTCTTCTTTCAAATCCTATAATGTTACTAAAAATAACAACAACCACCACAACAACAAAATCAGCATAGTTTCTGTAGCTTTTTGTTTTTCTTGAAACAACCAGACACTAATCTCTGCCCTCACCTTTATGTTCCTCCCAGTCCCTTGTTTTCCCATCCCAATCCAATTCTCTGCCTAATTCCTTTCTAAAATGGTCCTTCTAACCTGTTACTCATTTTGCTTAAAACTATCTTGTTCTTTTTTGTTGCCACAATACAATCCCCTACCCTCCCCCATCTCTCTGGCCCCAGATTTCTTATCTGAAAAATGCAGGAATTTGACCTCTAGCATCTTTCCAGCTCTAAATCTTCTCTGAAATTTCACAAGTTTATCCTGAGTGGCAATCAAGCATTTGCTAAGGACTTAGTGCATGCTTTGTCATACAAGTATGTGTCAGATGGAGGATTTGATCTCACATCTTCCAGACTACATGAACATCTTTCTATTTCTATCTACCTTGTCAGTAGTTCCTAAATCATGGGCTGAGGACCTCTGGGAAGCTCCAGATGTTCTTAACACCCTCCCAGAGAGTCTAAGAGGCCAAAATGATTTTCATTATAATATTAAGATGTGTGTTTTTCTATACAGTAAATGTTGATAGATATGTCCCAAATAAACAAAAGCTCTTCTTGAGGTAGGGGATCCTTAATAATTTTTGAGACTGTTAAAAGATCCTAAGACAAAAAAAGTTTGGTCACTGCTGCATTATGTCATGATGACTCTCCCACGTTAATTATAGGCATCAATAGAACTGATGGATCCAACTTCTGGGAGTGAAATTTGAGGCATGAAATTCACAGTTCCTTATGCATGTTGCAGGCTTGTGTGATGACATTCAATCTTTCTCACAATAAAAGCAAAAAAAGCATCTTACTTAGAATGAATAAATGATCAATTTGCATAATATATTTGTGTTTAAAAAGTATTATGCTAATATAAAAGCCTTGAGAAAAGGTGCGTAGATCTGCTCAATGGATCTTCATTGACTTTTTTCTTTTTATTAAGTGGAGGATGAGGCCAGACTGGACTTTTTATTTCACTGGTGTAGAGAACTGTGTATACATGAACCACTTTGAGCAATGT
Source organism: Phalanger gymnotis (assembly GCA_028646595.1). Classification (NCBI taxonomy): domain Eukaryota; kingdom Metazoa; phylum Chordata; class Mammalia; order Diprotodontia; family Phalangeridae; genus Phalanger; species Phalanger gymnotis. Next base: position 4,612 of record JAQQSZ010019998.1, read on the forward strand.
ATATTATAACAGTGTATTAGACAGTGTTTGGTGCACTGAGAAATTATGAATTCCCATGGTCTCACAGTGTATTTTAGAAGCAAAACTTGAATCCAGGTCTCCTTGACTCTAAGAATGACCTTTTAGCCACTAGAAAACACTGTCTCTTATTGACTTGACATAAAGCTACAATAGCTTTTCATTTTTAATTCCACCTAGGCAGCAGGTGGTTCCACAGACAAAAGGGTAGAGCTAGAGTCAGGAAGACTTGAGTTCATATCTAGTCTCAGACACATTAGCTTGACAACCCATTGGCAAATTGCCTAACTACAGTCACAGTCAGTTCTATAAAATGGGGATACTAGTAGTACTTACCTCCCAGAGTTGTTGAGACGATAAATTGAGATAATGTTTGTAAAATAATTTGTAATCTATAAAGAGATACATAAATGCTAGTGATGAAGAAGAACAAGAACAAGAAGGAGGAGGAGGAGGAGGAAGAGAAATTGAGGATAATGATTCATGGGAAACTATGATTTGAATGAAAACAAAACTTCTACCTTCAAACAAATAGCCCTAACAACATGAGAGTAAAGGCATGCACCATAGTGTTAATGCATAGGAAGTGATCAATTAAAAAGCCTCTTGAATGATGAAAACTGGATCCAATGAATATATTTAAGCTCTTTCCTGGTATGAATATTATCAAGTAGTCAGTATTTATCCATAATCTGTATTACATGCCAGTTTTCAATATGGTAGTATCCTCACGTATCTTTTCCTATACTTCTTTGTACCCTACTTCAAACTTTCACTGGTGCCAATAAATGATGAATAATTAAAATTTGAAAAAATAGTCTTCCACTTCATTGAGTGAGGTTTCAGGTTCAGGGAAAAGGAAAGGACAGCTTCATGCTAACCCTGAACTCTGCTTTCTTAACCTTTGGCTAAATTTGTTGTTGCTGCTCTCTTCATATTTCTGTAATGGCTGCATTGTCTGAATGATGTTCCTTATAGGAATCAATATTCTGCATGTTTCCTTGTCCCTCGAGAATGATCCCATTTTTAGGTCATGCTTCATCCAAACTTTGTTCTGGAAAAATAAATGAAATTGTCACACTAGTGGCTCTCTATAAAGCTTTCCCATAAGAATGAGTTATTATGTAATTTTAAAAGCTACATTCACTCTGAATTATGGGCTGCCCTGGAAATGCTGGTAGGACAATTTGTGCTTTTCTCTGTAAAGAAAAGCAACAAATTTTATAATTAATAAAAGGAGAGCTCCAAAGTTATATTAAGTATCATTAAAATATGCTTACATATTTACATGGATTGATCACATTTTTGAAGTAAGACATTTTACAAATCAAGAATGTTTTGACCCTATTTTTCTTCTTTTACCTCTTGGATTGCATGTGAATGTATTTTCAGCTTTAACCTCTTTCTAATATAAATCTAAGTTTACTTATAAATGTTGATCCCTCTGGTTTTCCTATATCCCTTCTTTACAATGTAATGGTTATATTTTAGCTCTATTACCTCTTTCTACCTCTGTAATATTGAAGGCTTGACCTAAAATATTCAGCTAGTTTCAAGAAATACTTGGAAAAATTCCCAAGAATGAGAGGATTGAATATAATCAGGTATGTTGGCATTATATAGGTCAATAGTCTCAAACTCAATTTTAAGTCTTATTTTAAATATATAGTAATCTGTTTGATAAACAGCTACATAATTCCTTGTTTCTTTTGACAAATTTTTTGTTAATATGATATTGTATCATCTAAACAGATGTATGGAGAATTTATCTAATATGTCTAGGGGTTGGGATTATTGAGTCAACAGGAGGCTCTAAGTAGTAGGATCCCAGATTTCGGATATCTGATATAGGCTAGTGCTTTTCAATGTGACACATGCCTTCCAAGAATCCTGGGGATATTGCCTGGGACCACTAGACACTGGAAGAATGTTCTAATGTTGAATAAATCAAGGGAGATAAAAGAAAACTAAAGATTCCTTTTCAGTGACTTGATGATGGAAATTTCAGCTCTTGAGAGCAATGAGCAAAGCATATGCCCACTGCAATTGGTGCTACTAGGAAAAAATCAATGGAGTTGGGCCTCCTCTCATTTTCACCCATGGATCAAATCACAGAAGGCTGCCCCCTTATATCATTAAGGCATAATTCAAGACTTCAAAGATAACCATGACTATGCCTGAATGGTCCAGAGTGGCAGGATATAAGGAATTCTCTAAGTAGAGGGCAGAGGAATTAAAACATTTATTGAAATTCAAAAGTAGCAGACCCATGGACCAGTGTCCTCAATTCGGCATCCTGGCAAGAATCTTCCAAAACCAGTATGCCCACCTCACAATAGTGACCAGGAGGCCACAGAAAAAACAGTATGGCAGCAAGCCAAGCCATACTGGTGCTTCCCAGCCAATGCCAGGGCCCTCCAACAAGAAGACCAATCACAGGCCTCGAGCCCCTGCTCAGCAGTCTCTGGTCTCCACAATGGTCAGCCCTACTTTTTGTAGCACCTGCCACCGTCGCCACTGCTTCTGCCGCCATCTCCAAGCTGTGTTCCTGTTAGCTGACTGCTTCTTCTTTCCTTCAGCTCTTAACTGCTCTCACCAACTGCCTCACCAACTGCCTCTCCAACTGCCTCTTAGCTCTGCTGCAACCATTCAGCAAGTTCTTCCCACCACAGGCTTCCACTGGTTCCAGTGGAACCAGAGCCCTGCCCCCAAAGCCCACTCAAATGGGCAGTGAAGATCGTCCCATTCACTTATTGCTTTTACACCCCTGTAGCCAAAGAGAGGGAGGATGATGATGGGGATAATGGTTAGAAAGCCTCATTACGGCAACTCACATTGGATATCTCATTCTCATTTCCTGTCTTCCTTATTCCTCATGCTTCTCCCACATCTCCACTCCAAAATATTTTCCTGCATTAGAAAGTGACAGGGATGAAGACTTGAGTGGGTCAAAAGATAGTAGTTATTAGGAAAAGGGACAGACAGAGGGAGAAGGAAAGATGATCTTTTGTTCCATCAAAATGTTTCAGGGGTCAAGCTTTGATGAAAAAAAGTATTATAATGAAAACATCAATAATGATGCTGTATATGATAAATATAAAATAATAACAGCATTATGTTGTTTTTCCATGTCTGCTTCTATCAGAACTCCACTGAGTGAAACAAGAACAATAAGAAAGTATTAACAGCAATGATAATTCATGGTTACATTGCACCTGAGGATTTACAAGGTATTTTCCTCACATCAATGGCAAGCAGGTTGTATAAGTATTTTTATACCCCTTTCACAGATGATGTAACTGAGAGTCAATGATAAGAACTGATTTACCTTTGGTAACACGGGAAGTTAAGTGTCATAGCCAGGGTTTAGACGTAGTATTTCTAATGTCAGTTCTCAAGCTCTTTTCACTATTCACTTAATGCCAAAATTTCTCTCTAGCAAGAGAATGGGACAAGCTAGAAAATTCCTGTTGCATTACAGAAATAAACAAAAGTATCACATTTTGCTGAGTTCACCCAGTATTCTCTGCCACAGTGTTCTTTTGTAGGTCATAAGTTCCTTGTAATTTGGACCTGATATGTTCTGCAGAAATTCTCCTCTCTGCCACTGTGGCTTTTGAATCTTAAAAAGTTCAATCAATCATTAATGTAAGCATTCAATAAAAATCGTTCTTTGGTTCAGCGGATCTCTGCCCTTACTTCCCACTTTTCAGCTTGTGTCCTCTTCACTACTTAGTATCTAGAAGAAGTAATTTATTTCTGCAGCCAACTGTGCAAGTCTCAGTGTTTAAACTGACAGTTCCAAAATCAAGTGATCACCAGAGCCCCAAGGCACTGGGCCCAGGGCACCAAAATTAGAGAAGGTAAAAATTTAATATGTGTCCTCCTCAGCTCCTACTAGTAACCAGTTCCTCCACCTACTCAACTCAAGTTGTCTTAATTGCTTGTTATATTATTTTCATGCCATGGATTACAAAGTTCATTTGAGGGTGTCTTTCATATGTCTTTTCCCAAGCTCCATATTTGATTATTGTAGCTCTAATAATTACCAATAATGTCACTTAAGAAGAAATACTCTCATTCAACATTGCAAAAGTTAACTCCACACACAGAAAGAAGGGGAACTATGGCACACAAAATGAAAATTAATTTGTATTTGACTTTCAGATTCTTGTAATAGGTTTCCAAGTTACATTGTGTGATATAAAGGGACAGTGAACTGACTATGGGGTCAAAGGAGCTGGGTTCAAATCCTAGCTCTCCCATTTGTTACCTGTGTGAACTTTACACCATGAACCTCACACAGTCTTGTTTGCCTCATTTGCAAAATTTCTGAGTTGAGCTCGATGCCCACTGAGATCCCTTCCTGCTCTATATCTTTGATGCTACGAATTTCCTAATTATACCATATGATTGAGGCTGATATTGAAATCAACTTAAACTCACTAAACAGCAGCACTTTCTAGATATAGTTATACAGCTCTGAAAGGACTATGATACTCTAGATTTAGGATTGAAAGCTGGAAGTGCCCTCCAAACTCAGCTCCTTTTTAAGGATGGATGAGAGATGTAGAGACACTTTCCAAGGACACATGACTAGGATATAGGAGAGTCAAGATTTGAACCCAGTATGCAGATTGCATACCCATTTCTCATAGCACACAAAAGCACTTTTCAGAGACCATGTTTCACATTGTCCCTTACTTTGTTGAGGTATCTTTCAGAAGGAAACTTTTTATGAACTGGTGAAAACCTCATGCCTAGGAAAGAGAGACCTTCCCAATGCTGCAGTCACCCAATTATGGTCCTCCAAGCTGAGTAGAGGGTTGTTAGGGTAGAGAGCACTGGATTTGTAGCCAGGAGACCTGTTTTAAATATTATTTCTATACAGATACAAATCTTTCTGCATTTAAATAACACGGACCTGCCCAGAGGCAAATCATAAAAGATGCCTGAGACTCAAATTTCCCATCTGTTAAATGGAATTAATAGCATCCCCTCTACTAAAGTGCTAATCCAGAGATTCCTTATGGTATGGAGATCATCTTTGTGTATGTGTCTGCATGTGTGTATGTATGCAAATATATATGTAGATACATATATATATATAGAGAGAGAGAGATAGCTACTTATGTTTATAAGTATGTACATGTATACATACATGTATACCTACAATATATTTATGTATGTTTATATATTCTATCATAGGTATTTTATAAATTGTATATATGTTTATGCATATATCTGAACATATATGTATGCAACACATGCAATACATGAATGAATAATGCATGCACATTAAGATATGGGAATTGCATCTATATACATATGAGTTCACATAGGCACACATATATACATTCGTACCCATGTAGGCGTTGCACAAAAGTGTACTTGTATCCATATGTGTTACATGCACAGACATAAAATATATCATTCACACACCTATATGTACTATGTGCAATACACAGACAGATAATAGTGCAAATGTAGATGTTTATGTGTGTGTGTGTGACCACTGCATAAGTAATAGCAGTGGAAAGAAGGAATGAAATATTGCTTCTTGAAGTTGACACAGATTACACTGCCCCTCACCAGCTTGTTTCAAATTTATCTTTT
>JAQQSZ010019999.1:0-10245 GCA_028646595.1 Phalanger gymnotis
TTGAGTTTTTCAGCGCGGTATGACTGCTTGTAGACTAAAGAGTTCTATGTTCCATGCTTTGGTGGATGCACTGCCTCACCAGCACTCCTTATTCCCCAAGCACCCCCTACCTGGACTGGGCTTAGATCTTCAGCAGGCTCTTCACTCCTGCTCTGATCTGCCACTTAATTCCTCCCACCAGGTGGGCATAGGGCCAGAAGCTACTGCAGCTGTAGTTCTAAAGCTGCCCCACCTCCACTGCCTGGGGGGGGGGTGGCCGAACAGCAAACTCAGTCCCGCAGCTTTTCCGACTAACCTTCTCTGTTGTCTTTGCTGTTTGTGGGTTGTGAGGTCTGGTAAATGCCACAGCTCAGTAATTCAGGATGCTAGGGCACTCTCTGCTCAGCTCCTGGTCTTGTTGGTCCCTGGTCTGGTCGGTCCGCGCCACGCACACTGGGCTCTGCTCCGCACAGCTCGGCTCCCCTCAGCTCCCAACTACGTGTGGGATAGACCTTACCCAGAGACCATCCAGGCTGTCCTGGGATGAAGCTCTGCTTCCCTCTGCCACTTTGTTGGTTCTGTAGTTCTAGAATTGGTTCAGAGCCATTTTTTATAGGTTTTTAGAGGGACTTGGTGGGGAGCTCACACCAGTCCCTGCTTTCCAGCCGTCATCTTGGCTCCGCCCCTCTGCACTTGTTATTTCTTGAGAGCAAGGACAGTTTTATTCATGTAAACTGTGGTACACAGGGAAGAAAGCACTAAATTTAGAATCAACCGATGTATCAATGATCTGCTTTAAAGTTCCAACTTTGACATTTCCTACCTACGTAAGTAAGTGCTTTGACTTCAGACAAATCTATTTCCCTCTCTGGACTAAAGTTTCCTCATCTGAGAAATAAATGGATCTGAATAGATAATCTTTAATGTTTCCTCCATCTCACAACCCATGATTCCTTTGAACAGATGTCACAAGAATGAGGGATAATTGATAGATACCCCTTGTGTTCCATTGGTACACAGGCAAGATTAGGAAAATATGAAGAAGGCCTTTTGAACATTGGATGGACATCCTATAACAAACTTATGGGAAGGCATGTATAAAAAGAAATAGTTTCAGAGGATGGGCACAGGATTGGTGGAGATCTTCAAGGTTTGAGGCAACATTTATGCCAACATGAGGATAGATGTTTTGGATTATGGGATTATGGGAACCTTTTAAGAACTGTATGACCAATTGACTGCTGACACCAGACCAGTTAACGCAAGAGAACTAGGAATGACTATCAAGCCCCTACCCCCAAAAACTAGGTGGCCACAGTGGATAGAGTGTCGGGCTCAGGAAGACTGGAGTTTAAACCCAGCCTCAGTCACTTAATAGCTTTACAACCTTAGATAAGTCTGTGACCTCTGTCAGCCTCAATTTCTCTGATTGTAAAATGAGGACAATAATAGCACCTATCTCTCAGGGTTGTTGTGAGAATTAAATGAGATATTTGCAAAGTGCTTAGCACAATGCCTGCCACATAGTTGTTGTGTCCTTTGTTCTTGAAGAGGTCCATGACATCATCGAAATGATGACATGACTTGCAGTTGACTTTGATTTGAATGAGGGAGAGCTACATCCGGTCACCAGCCACACTTTTTCTTCCAGACCCATCTGGGTCCAGTGGCTTGATATTCACCAGGATGACGGGAGATGGTCCAGGATGCATTGGGAGACCTTGGCCATTTTCAGGCTAAGGTCTTTTCAGGTTCTCACTTTGAGTGAGATAACGCCCATTCATTAGTTATTAGCTATTCAGTAGATAGTAAATATTTAAGAAATGCTTGTTCCCTTCCCTGTCTGCCACTCAAGACTAACATTTCTGGAGATTACTCTGTCAATCAATTCTACAAGTGCTTTGGTATCTGTTTCTTTAGGTACCGAAGACTGAGAAAAGAGAGTCAAATGAATTAATGTCAAAACTGTCAAATAAATTAACATCAGAAATAGACAGGATTTTATCAATGATAATGACATTGGAAAAAGATGGTTTAGCATCTGGGGAGTATTAGAGCTTTCCATTTGAGCTTTTCCATTGGCAGCTGAAACTTCCTATATGTGTTTTCTCCTGTTGTGGGCCAATACATAGGTAGAACTGGGGAGCTTTGAATTAACTATGCACACTTTCACATACTTCCTAGGACTTTAGTGAGCAAAGAAGTTATGTGGAAGACCTGGAATAGTCTGAATTAATTTTTCCCACAGGTGAATGATCTGGTACCCAGCCATGGGCCATTTGGGCATGGAGGATACAAAAACACCTCCATGAATCTAACTGTGGGCTATTGAGTTCCCAGAGATGTTCTTTATCACTGCTTTTAACTGATGTTCTGGGACTTCTTTTAAGTGTCTTAGCAACTGCTTTTACCTGGGGCATTTCAATGTTTTCTTAAAGGAATCAGGGTTTTTTGAACCTTCAGGATTGCAGTGATCTCATTTCACCAAAGAAGGAAGCATGACTAGGACAGTCTCCATTCCCAGTCCCTAGATTGTAAGCTTCTTGCTTTTTGTTTGTATCCCTTTTGCTTAGCAAAGAATTTTGCAGATGACTTAATTGTTTTTGCTCATTCATTCATTCATTGAATCAATCATTCATTCATTCATGGGTTAGTGGTGCTCTTGACAGTTCACTATGGTATCAAAGTAATCCAGGATTCTCAAGAATAGTGAAACACAAGCTCTATAAACTCTTCCCAGGATGGAAAGGCTCAGAGTATTGGTTTGGTGAGAGACTGTATAGCATCTGAATCTTAACCTAATTAAGTTTGGGAAGGTTCATCCCAGGGTTACTCAAGAGTGATGAATATTTTGGCTACAACACCTTTTGGAAGTCATCTATTACATCCCCAATTATCATAGATTTAGATCTAGAACAGCCCTTAGAACATGTGGAATCCAAGACCCTCATTTTACAAATGAATAAATTGAAGGCCAAAGAGGTGAATTAATTTTCTGAGGCTCACACAGCTTATAATCATCTGAAGTGGACTTTGAATCCAGGTCTTCTAAACTCCAAGTCCAGTACTCCATCCACTACACCACACTGCCTTTCATTGAAGATCTGCTTTGGTAGAAAGAGTGCCGAAGGCAATTATAGCTTTATGAAGTTTTAGATTATTGAAATAAGTGAGAAAAACAATTATAATAACAAAAACTATAATAACCGTGATGATAATGTCATAATGATGATAATAATGATGAGGATAATAATGATGATGGTGATAATAATAATAGCAACGATAATGATGATAATGATAATAAGAGCTAACATTTATACAGTGTTTTAAGTTTTGCAAAAACCTATACACATACCAATTATCTCATTTGCTTCTCCATATTATCACACAAAAAGATAGAAATGTAGAGCAGCATTTGAAGAAAGTACAACTCCCTGCCAGAGAGCATTTTAATAGCACCATTCATATAAAGGTCAAATAAAAAGGAGCTAAAAGAAAACTTTGCTTCCTCCTTTTACTTAATAGATCCCTCCTCTGTTACTGAATTAGAGAAATAACTGGTTTTTTTTGTTGTTATTGTTATTGTTTTAATTCATTTGGGAGATGAGTTTCACTGAAGCAGAAATAAGACATGGCCATTAATATTCATGGTAAATAACTGGTGTGATGAGTACTATAAAAATAAGTCAAATTTACCTAAAGGAAAACAGAAGGACATGAGAGGAAGCAAGAATCAAAATGAACAACTGACTCTAAAACCAGGTGGATAATGTCATTGGATTTCTTCCCATATTAAAGCTCTTTTGGGATATGTTTTTCATTCAAGGACCCACACAAGCTGGATCTGACTTCTTTCAGGCTTTTATAACTTATGCTACACTTCACAGGGTCTATACACACACATACATACACATATGGTCTATGCATATACATACATACTTCATATGGTCTAATTTCCACTCCAACTTGGCTAGTCACTATCGTTGTTCTTGTCCTTCTCTTTCTCATTGACATATATTGAAAGTGACCTATTTCAAATCTTGTTTATGTCTTTGCCTCCTCCTCCATGAAGTTCCCTTTGATACCATCCAATTAGAAGAGCCCTTTCTCTGCTTAAATTTCTCATAGCACTTTGGAACCCTCATTTTCACTTATCACATTCTGCCTTTTACTTGAGCTTTTTTCTTGTGTATGGGTTTTTATTCATACGCCTTTATTCTTATTATTAGATTGCAAACCTAATTAGAGGTAGGGACCATGGTGTTTTTAAACCTTTATATCCCCCTTGCCTAGCAGAATGCCATGCATTTAACGGCTGCCTTATTAGTGTTGTTTGAGTTGAACTCAACTCATAGAATACATGCAATATGTTTATCACATAGCAATTGTCAAAGTACTAGTTATCATAACATAATAGCATGGTGGATAGAATTCTTGACTTGACATCTGTGTGAACCAGGGCAAGTCACTGAAACTCTCTGACCATCACTTTCCTCATTTGGAAAATGGAATTACTATTACTCACTCTACACATCTTATTTATGGCTTGTAAGGAAAGCTCCTTATAAATAGTACTAAATGAATGTGAGTTATTGTTGTTACCTAATTACTGGGAAGAAAAATATTTCCACCTAATAAGGGGGGAGGAAAGCATACTTTATGAAGCAGTTCCCCCAAATTAGTTGCCAGTCAGAAATGCCCATTGGAGAGTATGTATGGTTCTAATGGAACATGGGGGCCAATTTGCTTCCTTCTATCCTGTAACTACAGATCACAAGCTTAACCTGAGCTTTTTTGTCAAGTGTCAATTAGAAGTATTTAGAATCTACCATGCGTCCTGTGTGATGACAATTATTTTTGTTCATGAGTGATACAAGAAAACACAAATCCTACATTGCCAATTTTAAAACAACTTCAAACATATGTCTTACTGATGATGGGTAATACATGACACTTTTGTTTATCTAGTTTGAAATATTATTAATATGGTACAGTTTCAAGGTTAGAATGAATATTCCATAAAATGTTGTCTTCTTTCAATCTTGTTATTAAAATATTTAGTGCATTACTATGCTTATAGCATGGCACATAGAAAAAAAAATACTGGCTTTGGAGCTAAAATGCTAACTGAGATGATAACTATCTATGTGACCTTGGGGAATTAATCTCCTTGGGTATCAATTTTGTCATCTGTGAAATGAGATTGGGCATGATAGCCTCTGAGATCTCTTCCATTTGAGATATATGATCCTAAGATAAATGTTTACTTTTAGAAATCCCAAATTATAAAATATTTCTAGAAAACAAGTTTTTTCACTATCTATATGTGTACATATCTTTTTACACTTAGTATATTATAATTGCTACTACAACAGGGACTCTGTTAATCATTTTTTTAAAAAAAAATTCTCTTAGAGTCTAGCACAATGCTATAAACATTTGGTGCTTTATTCAGGTTTGTTGAAGGCATTTTTGATTATATCCACATTTAAATAGCATAAATTAAACTCGATTTTTTTAAATTTTATTTTTAAATTGAATTTGATTTAAAAAAATGTTTAGAGTCTCATAACCTGAAATACCAGAGTCCTACAAACTCTGATTTAAAAATTCTGATAGGAATGGGAGGGATCAGACAGAATCATAAAAAGTATTGCCGTCATTGATGTTTGTTTCAACAAAGATTCCTCACAAACAAATCCTTTGGTGTTCTTTGTGCCCAAGACCTCTGGGAACTTAGAAAGCAGTTCACAGAGCCTCCCTGGAGACAAGTACACAGAGTGGAAAACAGAAACATACAAGAAAGCCACTCAGGAATAATTCCACTGGAGGTGCTACCCTATCACACAGATCTCACCCTTCTCTCTCCCACCTCATCTGTCTTTCAAGAATAAGTACCTCCTGATATCTAGAATAGTATGCCTGGCTAATAAGCACTAATCCATATGCTCTTGGTCTCCCTACACATAGTTAATATTTAATAAATTTTATTGAATTGAATTGGATTAAATTCTACTACTTCTAGGCATCCTGAGAGTCCGAGAGTCTGATACCTCCTTTTAAGATTATAGGCAATAGGGGCAGCTAGGTGGTGCAGTGAGTAGAGCACCACCTCTGGAGTCAGGAAGACCTGAGTTCAAATCTAAAACAGACACTTGACATAATTACTAGCTGTGTGACCTTGGGCAAGTCACTTAACCCCAATTGCCCTGCCTTTCCTCCCTCCCAAAAAAGAAGATTATAGGCAGTAGATGCTGCATCCTAATCCAAAAGTCCAATTGTTCTACCTCTCTGATTGTAGCATCAAGAAGTAATGAACATGTACTGATTATATTATTATACAATTATTAAGCATATAATATATTATAATGAATAATAATATAATTAAAATTATATTATATAATTATATTATTACTGGAAATATTTGGTCATATGTGTTAAAAAAAGGAAGTTATCCAAAGTTGTCTTCTAGACTTGTCCTTGTGACTTGGAGGATTCTGGAAAAAGATTCATGTGCAAGAAGATGATTTTTTTTTTCCTTTTTTAACTTCAGCTGAAATTTCTCATTGCAGGGAGACCTGTGATTAGGCCTCACCTAAGACAAACTGCTTTCCCTTGAAGCACTCTCTCCTTTTGCTGCCCATCATCACATCCTTGGAGATCAGCAATCTTCTCCTTTGAATGCATTAGTCATTCATGAATAATGACATAAAAGCTTAGCCATGGTAGAAAGAGAGCCTTTTATTAGATTTTTCTAACAACCATTAATATCTATAACACTCAGCAGTTTTCTAATTTTCTTTTGTGAAAGGACAAGCTGTAACTACATGACAAAATGGCATGGGGTCCAAACTATTACCATTTTCATTAGTGTAGGGAGAATAGAAAGAAACAGAAAAAAAGCGTTATAGTCATATCAGATAGTAGAACTTGCACATGAAAAAAAAGAAATAAATTTTTTTATCATTATTTGATTTTTAAAATAATAATTAATATGAGTAAAAGCCCATCTTGGAAGAAAATTGTTTCCCACTTCTCAAACCCCTGCCAAAATACAAAAATTGAAATATACTTAAATCAAAGTTACAAAATAGGTAATGGTGGCCATAGATAGTAAGAAATATCCTCCACCAAATTCAGATTCCAATGTCTCATAGCAGTGAAGTTAATCCTAAGCTTCTGAAAACAATGCCTTCAGAGTTTATATTCTGATAGATCCTACCCAGCTGGAAAGGTTTTAGCTATGTCATCAGCGATGAACTGTTTTCTGTTATCTACTGGTCTGAATGCCCAAAAGCTCATCATAAGAAGGTTTTCTACCAGGTGAAATGGATTTTTTGTTTGTTTGTTTTCAGCCATAATGATTTGTGAAGACCTTTGACTTAGGGCTGTAATTAACATTGGTAAGGAAAGTTGCCATAATAGTGAAATCAGGGATTATGTGGCCACCATTACCTGGGGCCACCCTACCTTTCCAAGCTTATATTGTAAGGGAGGCAATGTGTTCTGGCAAAATACATACTAGCGCTATAGTTAAATGCCCACTGTTATAATATAATCCTTCTTCTCATGCTCACTGCCTGTGTGACTTTGGGTCAGTCATCTAAACTCTCTAAACCTCACTTGTAAAACGAGGGGCTTGAACTAGTCAATCCTGTAGTCTCACCCACCGATAAGTTGATGATCCTAATACTACACCTGGAATATTTTCCTCTTTACCTGTTGATCCTACCAAATTTCAAAACTTGAATAGAAACCATGCTCTAGCAAGCAACCTTCTTTATTGCCCAGTCTTGGGATCTTTCCCCTCAGGCCTCACAAACCATGTTGTTCTTTAACTTTCTGATGCACTTATGTAATATTGTATAACATATTAGGTTAGCAACTTGTTGTATCAGACTCTAATTTCCCTGAGAGCGGGCATTCTATATTCCAAACATTGTATTTTATCCCCCTCTTGCTGTTGATGTTGTTCAGTCATTTTAGTTGTGTCTAATTCTTAATGATCTCTTTTGGGGTTTTTTTGACAAAGATACTCTAGTGGTCTGGTTTGCCATTTCCTTCTCCAGCTCATTTTACAGATCAGGAAACAGACCAATCACATCTACCATACCACAGGAAAACTTTATTGCATTGGATTATAGTGCATTTAAAGAAGCATAATAATAACAATTCATTTAACCAATTTAATTTACCTATGGTTTTAATTTGATATGCAATTGAATGGGGGAATTCTTTGAACTGGTTCAAAAATATGAACATCTTGATCAGAGTAAGACAAGCCATTTGAAACAAGGAGAGAACAGGGTACATTTTTGACAAGATTTTGTGCATTACTTTCATCAAAGAAGCTGCATCTCAAATAAATGTCTATCCTTTAAAAAAGTATTATTCTTATGATTCTATATAACTATGAATTTTACATCATAATCTCTGGAGAATGAATATTTTAGGGAAGTCAGAAGGCACTGGAGAGACACGTGATGGGTATAAAATAAGTTACAGAATATTTTCAGTGATCATTTGCATACAAGAGATGCCATAAAATATATTATCCAGAAAACTTCTAATATGAAATAGGGATGGGAATTTCTTGTGGTGAGAGAGTTAAAAGTTTGATGGTGTGAGTGTTATAGTGATATCTATGTAATGGTAAATGGCATATATGTTATTGAAGAAGGATGAGAAGGAAGGGGAGGAAGAAGAAGGTGAGGGACAGAATAAAGAAGGATATGAAGGAGGACAGGGAATGTGAGAGGAGAGGATGAAGACAAAGAAGAGATGAAAGAGAAGTATAGAAAAGGAAGCAGGAATACAGAGATACAGAGAACAAAGAGGAAAGGGAGGAGAAGGTGAAAAAGAGAGGAGAAAGGGATAAAAGGAGAAAGAAACATAGAAAAGGAGAGAAATCTGATCTTAATAAAAAAAACAATCACTAAAAGGATTAGTGTTTTAAAATAAAGAAAGCCCACATTACTTTTATCTTGTATAAAACTGTTTTGCCTGGAATTAAAACTCTAGTCACTATAGGCAGATTTCAAGAAATTGGTTTTGTTTTGAATGTAAGTGGGGAAAAATGCTAATAATTGAAAATATAATTGAGAATGACTTATAAACAGATAGATATGTAAAACAAGCATAATTCAAAGAAGCTGTCCTCACTGTCTTGATTCCTCAGTCTTCTTTAATTTAAAGACAATAGATAATGCAAACCCAGTATACTCCAATAAGTTTTTGGCTGTTTTACTGGGGCTTTTGTTTCTAGGGAACAAGGTTTTACTGATTATGAATCTTTTCATCCAATTAGAATTTAAATACTGATTTGAGAACCAAATTGTTTATCATACAACTGTTCCAGATTCAGAGAAAGCTCTGTTTCATTAGTTCTGACAATCCAATCTGCATGTTCTCCAGGGATAGTGCTCCAACATGTAAACCAGGCTGTTAGGTAACTAACCAATATCTCTATGTGACCAAAGTTAAACTCTTTATCTTGCTTGTATACTTATGTAAAAAGACTGTAAAAGCCAAAATCCTCCTTGTATCCCAAGACTAGATTCCAGAATTCTTCTGGTTTCTTGCATTTGTACAATCCCAATTTGTTTCAAAAAGGTTGAGAGTAATACCAGAGAACTCCAGAATTTATTTTTATCTTTCCCCAGAGTTTCAGTGGTGAGAGTGGAGGGAAAAGCACTGGCTCAGGTTCTACCTGCTATTTTGGGCCAAGTCAAAATGGTGTTTGTGTATTCAGAAGAAATAGCATCTATTTTTAAAAGGAATTTTGTAGCTCTTTTGCCCCCTGGGCATTTCAATTTATAATAGCACTCCATCAACTTTCATTGTCATGTGGGGCATCCTCACAGAATTTGCCATTCCTCCTAACTTCTCTGTTTCTGTTGAAGGCAATACTGTTCTTCCAGTCATCCAAGTTTGTATCTTCATACTCATCTTCCACACCCCCCACCCCCAGACCCTTTCTGGATTATTTATTTATTTATTTGATATTTTTAGTTTTCAGAATTGATTTTCACAAGAGTTTGAATTACAAATTTTCTCCCCATTTCTACCCTCTCCCCATTCCAAGATGGCATATATTCTGGTTGCCCCATTCCCCAGTCAGCCCTCCCTTCTGTTACCCCACTCCCCCCATCTCCTTTTCCCTTACTTTCTTGTAGGGCAAGATAGATTTCTATGTCCCATTGCCTATATATCTTATTTCCTAGTTGCATGCAAAAACTTTCTTTTGAACATCTGTTTTTAAAACTT
>JAQQSZ010020000.1:0-10245 GCA_028646595.1 Phalanger gymnotis
AAAAAAAAAAAAGATGATCTAGTCCAAAAAGGGGAACCTTCAGCCTCAAGGCCACAATGACCTTCTAGGTTCTCAAGTCCAGCCGTTTGACTGACTTCAAACTTCTCCTTAATAAAAGGATTTGTTCTGTGGAGTTTGGGTTTAGTCAAAGGGCTACACTCAGGGAGCCACAGTTCCCCCACCCCTCATAATTTTAGAAATTATTAGGATTACTTCACCAAGTAACTTATCTGAGGTCATGTACACAATGAGCCCCCCAGAGCTAGAATTTGAACTTAGCATCTCTGACTTCATGTCCAGTGCCATTTCTACTGTGCTATATTGACTTTTCTTTTTACCAACATTTCCTCAGATGCTTTAGGTAACCCATTTCAGCGAGAACACTGATTGTACTCTGCTCTATTTTGCCAGAATGCTTTTGTTTGAAGGGTATCCTTTTTCATTCTTTCTCATTTTAGAAACTGAAGTGAAAAATGTAGTGGCCTTGTTGTTGGTCTCTTAGCTGGCTTATTTCTAGAGCCCCATATTTTTGACTTTTAATCCTGTGTCTTGTGCTTCCTTGGGGAAGTCACAGAATCTTAATGGTACATATGGCTCCAGCTGTTTCTGCTTTTTCCACCTGTACAGGCAACAAATGGCAGATATAAATAGAGATCCTGGGCTACTGGCTAAAGCTCTACTATCCCCTAAAGTTCAAAAAGTATTTCTAAATAATCATTTGTTGAAAGAGTTATTTCTATTTTGGGCATCTTTAATACCTTGCAGAGCTGCCTGGAGATTAAATTTCCTCGTAGGCATATATTTATAGGTAGAACTGCTTCATAAATTATAATGTGAAATGTTTACAAATCAGTATAAAGTTTTCAAAATAAATATCTAGTTGTTTTGTTTCTTTTTGAAAATGTAGTTCCAACTTTATGTGAATGAAATGAATGGTCTGAAGAGGATTTGGAGGGAATATGTTACTATTCATAGAACACTAGACTGATAGTCAAGAGACCTGACAGACCTTAGACAAAATACATTGCTCTTCCCTTAAGGAAGCAGAAACCTGTTAGGGAGATAAGACAGCACAGATAGATGTAGTACACATTATTTCATGATGAATGCATTAATGAATACAAAATAAAATACACTATAGCATTTTCTTGGAAACATTGATAGGACCAGAGGTCATGTTAATAAGCCTTATTAAGCACCTGCTCTTTGTCAGGCACCATGCTAAACGTGACTATACAAAGAAAAGCAAAAAAGAAAAAAATCCTTGCCCTCAGAGAGTTCACAATCTATTGGGAAAGGCAACATGTAAACAGCAGTGTAACAAAGTAAGATACACAAAAGGTAAATAGGAAATAATCCCAGAAAGAATGCATTTGCACCAAGAGAGACTTTGAAAGGTTTCTTGCCAAAGGTGAGATTTTAGCTGTAACTTGAAAGAAGCCAGGAGGCAGAAACTAGGAGGGAGAACATTTCAAGAATGGGGGCGGGGGGAGGTAGACAGTGAAAATGCACAGTCAGGAGAATGGAATGTCTTGTTCTAGGATGGATGAGGAGGCCAATTTCTCTGGATTGTGCAGGCATATGGAGAGGAGTTAAGATCTAAAAGATATTAGAAGACTGGGAAGTAGAAAGAGGTCAGGTCGGGAAGGATATTAAAAGCCAAACAGAGCATTTTATATTCGATCCTGGAAGTAGGGAGCCACTGGAATTTACTGAATACAGGTTTTACATTGTCAGATGTGCTCTTTAGGAAGCTCACTTTGATAGCTGAATGGAAGAAGCGCTGGAGTGGGAAAGTCTTGAGGCAGGGAGACCTTTCAGATGACTGCTGTAATAGACCCGGTGTGTGAGGTGATGAGTGCCTGCACTGGAGTGCTGGCAGTATCAGAAGAGAAATGGGTGCGTGTCATGAAATTAAAAATTGAGTATTGTTGTCAAAATAGTTTTGACCTTGTGGACTCCTTTGAATGGGACCCCTTAGAATCTCCAGACCACACTCTGAGAACATCTTCTCTGTTGCCATGCTTCTCTTGATAGTATTTTGAAATACTCCTTTGTATCCATTGTAATTCCTTGTCAGAAGCACGTTTCAGCTTTGTTGTGATCACTATGTGCCTCTCTGTTTGATAGGACTTGACAAGAAATTAGATTTGGATGGGTGGGAAAGAGTGAGAAGTAGAGGATGACACCGAGGTTGCAAGCCTGGGAGAGTGAGAGGATGATGGTACTCTTTAAAGTGATGGAGAAGTTAAGAAGAGGGGAGAGTTTGGGGAAGAGAGAGAATGCATTCACTCTAGGATATGTTTAAGATGTCTAATGAAACAAGTATTTTGAGATATCCTCTAGACAGTTGAACTCTTAGCCATGAGGAGAACATGAACCCAAGGAGAGAGCTGGAAGACCTGTTTAGAGATAGATAACCAGAGTAGGAATCTTCTGCTTAGAAATGCAGCTTTTTTTTCTTCTTTTACTGAGAAGATTAAGGCTTTTCTTAGCTCCTATTTTTCCCTTAATCTTTTTCCTTTTGACACTGTCTCCCATTCTTTATCATCTTTTGTCTCAGTCTCCTATAATGGGGTGACTCATCTCCTTGCCAAGACCAGTCCTTCTATATATTCCTGCATCCCATCCCTCTATATATTTTTTCTTTTGTTATCTTGTGTATAGATTGTTTGTATTGTTTGTTGTTTCCCCCATCAGATTGTGAACTCCTTGAGGCAAAGGCTGTCTTTTGCCTTTTCTTTTTGACTATGCTAGCATCATCTTTGCAGGCAGCCCCATTCCTATTGCCTGTGGGTCACTGGAAGTCTTTTTGTACAGTTTCTGGGGTGGAAAAAGTCAACAAAAATGTATTTCTTGATCATTAGTCAAACTGGAGAGAATTTCAGACTTCCTGGAGTAGGTGTTTAGGAGCTGATTAGTCTGCCTTCTTACTAGCCATCTTGGCAGAAGTCTACTGCATTTGACACTGTTGACCACCTCTTCTTGGATGCTTTCTTTTTTCTGGCATTTCTTGTTATCCAACTATCTATCCTTTCCTCTGAGCAGTTAGGGAGGTAGAAGGAAAAAAAAAACCCTAAATGTTTATTGAAGTAGGAAGTCAAGGGAAAGGATTCCAATCCTAGGAGGACAAAGATGGTCAGCAGTCATAAGCTATTAAAAAGCCAAGGAAGATGAATAATGACAAAAAAACCATTGGATTCAGTGATTACTGTAGAACTCAGGTTTCAAACATGTGACTCCCCCCACAACATTCCTGAGGGCAGCCCAAACCAGATTAAAATATAATTGGAAAATATCGAACAAAATAAAAGTACAATAAAATATATATATATATATATACACACACACACATATATATATACACACACACACATATATATCACACACACACACACACATATATATATATACACACACACACACACACACACACACACATACATAGAAAACAGTTGAATTTGACACCACTGCTCTAGAAGGTTGTTGGTGTTGAATGTGCAATTTCACTTGAATGGTAGGAGTAGAATTCAAGGGTTTAAAGTGGAGTGAAAGAATAAGCATCAGATATGAACAGTTTAAAAAAAGTTGTGTTGAGTCCATTGAGTATAATATTCAGTGTGACCCTCATATTTCCTTTTTCTCTCTCTGGACTGATTCTCGCACCCCAACCTGCTATTTTCCCTTCAAAACTAATATACCCCCACAACCCTTCTCTGATATTGCTACCACCCTGGGGCAGGCCCTCAGTCTCCTCACATTTGGATTATTACAGTAACATGCTGGGTGCTCAGCTTGCCACAAGTCTTTCTCCATTCCAGGCCATCTTCAACTCAGCTGCCAAAATGATTTTCTTAAAGTTCAGGTCTGACCTTGTCTCCCCTCTCTTCCCCCCATATTCAGTAAACTGTAGTGGTTCTCTGTCACCTCCAAAATCAAATTAAAAAAAATCTGTTGGCATTTAAAGCCCTCTCTACTGTTTCAGTCTTGTTACACCTTACACTCCACCACATACTCTTCTATCCAGTGACACTGGCCCCCTTGTTGTTCTTTGAATAAGACATTCTGCAGCTTGGGGCCTTTTTCCTGCTCTCCTATATGCCTAGAATTTTCTTCCTCACCTTTGCCTTCTTACTTCCTCAGCTTCTTTCACGTTCTAACTAAAATTTCAGTTTCTAGCGCCTTCAATCAGTTGATTATTTCCTGCTTATCTTGTGTATAGCCTGTTTGCATGTAGTTGTTTGTATGTTGTATACTTTCCATTAGATTGTGAGCCCCTTGAGGGTAGAGACTTGTCTTTTTCCCTTTCTCGTATCCCCAGTACTTAGCACAGTGCCTGGGCTAAAATAGGCACTTGGTAAATGATTATTGATTGACTGAATGGGGCTGGTCATTACCATGATCACTTGACTCCTTGCTCTTTTTCTGAAGGTCCATAGATAACCTTGGTATGATGGGAAAGATCCAAGCCAGATTAAAAATGCATGAATGTGAGGGGATGCCTTTTAGAGCAATTTCTTGAAATCTGAGGCAGTGAGGTTAAAGGCATGAAGCACAAATCTTATTGAGGTTTATGCTTGACTAGTGGGAAGTAGGACAGGGAGGTTGATATTGAGAAGATTTGAGTAATGGAGGAACAAGGCTGAGGAAATGAGTGTTAATGGGCTCAATATCCGAAATGAAGTAGCCTTCTCAGTCATCTGTTAAGTGTGGAAGGTGCAGGTGGAATCAGTGGTGAGAGAAGAAAATATTTGGAACCGTTACTAAAGGTGAAAAGGAAAAGAAAAATTATTTTACAGGATTCTGGGTACACAGTTGCAGAGATAATAATTGAAGCAGTATAGGAACCGGTTTTGTGACATGATCTGTTGGAGTCTGAGTCTGTTCTTTATGGTATTTCCCTTTTTCTCACTCTTTTTCTTTTTCCCAAGGGCATTTTAACAGGATACTCCCTTTGCCATGCAGGTAATCAGTTTCTCTTCAACCTGTAGATTTAGTTATTTGCCTAGAGAACTGAAAGATTAAGTGCCTAGCTTGGTGGCATCCAGCCAATATGTGGCAAAGGCAGGACTTAACCTATATTTTCCTGGCTTTGAGATCAAAGCTATGGGGCAAGATAAACCAAGCCAGAGTTAGGGAAGAGGAACAAGAAAATAGGAATGGTTCAAGGGACCATTGATCCGTCAACCATTATTAAGCTGAAGATTAAGTTTAATATGAGTAAGAGAGGGATAGGAAGTCATGTTCAAGAAGTGGCCTTAATAGTTCTGGAGAACTTAAAACTCTACCATCTCCAGAGTCTTCCTATAGGTTGGAGTCCATCTTAGAGATGGAGTTTTAAGAGATAATGAGAACTAAAGTATGACCATATTGGTGTGTGGTTGAAGTGAAGTGGAAAAGGAGTTCATTGAAGTTGAGTGGGTTGAAGAATTGAGAGGTCATGTGGCTAGAGGGATCTTCAACATTAGTGTTGGAGTGTCTCCAGGTGTTAAGCTACATTGAAAAAGACAGGTGAAAATTCAGTAAGAGGCAGAAACAAGGATAAGGAGAGAGTGGAACAACCAAATTGAACGGACTTCATAAAGGGGAAAAGTCATCCAGGGATAGCATACAAAAGACTCCCCATATTTTTTGGTCCTAGCATTGTTCCCTTTGTTCAATCATGATTCTGACAAAGACTTGACAAATGATTCGAGTGCCTGTTTGGAAGAAGAAAAGTCATTGAAGGATGATAGTAGACAGTGGTCTGGAAACAACAGTAGAAAATATACTGTCTATCTCTAAGGAGTGTCTTGATGGAAGAGAATTGCCAAGATAGTAGAAGAAATGTAGGTACTGATTTGTGGCATGTGATCTCATAGAATCTTAATTTGATTCTTATAGTCCCCTCTCTACCTTCCAGTCTTTTTCTTTTCTCCTTGGGAGAAATACGAGGAAAATCCTCTCTGGATTTACTTGTTCTCTAATTGCCAATGACTGAAGAGAGGAAGTGAAGAAATTGAAAACAACCTTAGTCACCATTTCATTAACTGTTCTGGGGGTTCTAGTTAACAATAAGAACATCAGACAAAAAACATTTGTAAGTAAAAACTCCTGTATCCAGAACAGAATTTATTTTCTTTGCCCCAAACCTGCCCCTCCTCTGAACTCAATTTCTGTTGAGAGCACAAGCTTCTTTCCAGCTGCCTAAGTTCTCAACCTCAGATTCATTCTCAGTTTCTCACTTTCCTTCATCTCAAGTATCCAGTCAGTTGCCAAATCTTGTTGATTCTACCTCCTCATCTCTTTTTTTTATCTGTAACTTCAATCCCCACCACCCCATTTCAGGTGTGTGATTAGTATGAATGACCTCATCACCTGTTGCCTGGACTGCCATAGTAGTTTCCAGTCTCTCCCTTTCCTGTCTCTCTTGTACTATTCAATAAGCTGACAGAGATTTTTCTAAAGCACAGTTTTGCCCATGTTAGTTTTCTGCTTGATGAACTCCAGTGGGTCTCTATTCTCAAGGACCAAGTACGTATTCCTTTGGCGTTTAAAGCCCTCCAGAGTCTGGTTCCAATCAGATTCCAGTTTTCCAGTTTCATTACAGATTATTCCCTTTAAGTACTCTGTACTCCCGCCAAACTTGCCTTCTTGGCTGTTTGTCTTAAACAATACTCCTCCATCTGCCACAACCATGCCTTTGCACAGGCTCTCCTTCACTCCTGGACTGTAGTTCCTTCTTACCTATATGCCCCTTAGAATCTGTTATTTTCCTTTAAAATTGAATTCAAACACTACCTCTTACATGAATCCTTTCCTGATTCTCCTGCAGTTTGTAAGGCCTTCCCCAAAAGATTATCTCATATTTATACATACTTATCTTCATGTTGTCTCTCCCTATAGAATGTAAGCTCCATTGGGGCAAGGGACTGTTTCTTTATCCTCAGTACAGTGCATGCCACATAGTAGCCATTTAATAAATGCTTGTTGATTGATTGACTATGCGTCTTTCAACTTCAGTTTCTTCATCCCAAGTATGAGCAGATAGTATCTTAGGTTCCTTCTAGCTTTAACATTCTGTGATCTAGTGAATATTTCTAGTTGTTATCAAGTGAGTATGTGGGCTTCATGTTTCACTTTCATTTTCTCTTGCCTGCAGGTATTACTACCTGCAGGAATTTGTTACAGACCACAGGTTGTTGACTTGTAAAGGGGAAAAATGGCATCCATTGTACTGTTATCGCAGCTCTCTGATAGGAACTGATGATGATGCAGAAAGCACAATAGCGAGTAGTTTTAGAGAATGGCCTCCACCTGACAGATCAAAAGTCTTTGCCACGAAGAGAAAATTTTCTGATGGTACGTATGACACCTGTCTTTGTCATATTCATGTTACTCACGACCCCAGGCAGCTTAGTTGAGTGTTTTAGATGGTAAACTTTCATTCTAGTCTTCATTATTTAAAGCCACAAGATGAAAATACCTCTTGGTATTTTCTTTTTTTAATTACACTTATTTTAACACAGTGCACTAACTAGCAAATCAACTCGCTTTACAAAGTACATCTTCCGAAAAAAAAAATCAGTTATTTACAAAAAAAAAAGAGGGAAATGTATGAAAACCTTTATTATATATTGCTAAAATTGACAATGGTATTTGACCAGCATTTGGCTTCTCCATATCAACGTTATTTATATTAACATTGTATTATGTATTTAGTTATTTTGACTCTGCTTTCTTCATTTTGTGTCACTTCATGAAAGTCTTCCTAGGTTTCTTTGAATCCTTACTAGCTATGTGACCTTGGACAAATCAATTAACTCTGACTCGGTTTCCTCATCTGTAAAATGAAACACATCCCTCCCAGGGTTCTTGTGAAGACCAAATGAGATTTTTGTAAAGTGCTTAATACAGTGCCTGGCACATAGTAGGCACTTCATAAATGCTTGCTGCTGTTACTGTTGTAACTATTATTACTGTCATCATCATCATTATTCCTTGTGGTATAATATTGCATTATTATCTCACTTTCTAATTTGGTCAGCCATTTTCTAATCATATTTTACTTCCAGTTTTGTATTATTACAAACAACGCTGCTATCAACATTTTTTAAAGATAGGTTTTTTTTTTTACATGGATAATTTCTTACTACCCAATCCTTTTGGGGTATAATTTGCCCCTTGGAAATTGCTTTTCTTGTTTGTGCATATTTAAGCCTCCTGAAAAGTTATGAACATTTCCATTGTTTTCTTATGTAATTCTTGCATTGATTTCTAGATTGGTTCAACCAATTTGCAGTTCCACAAGTAATGGATTTTACTATGCTTAGGTCTCCACAACCTTTCCAACAATGAGTTTTCCCATCATTTACATTAGGTTCATGCTTAATTTGTTGGTCTTTTCTTTCTTTTTTTAGTGTCAATCAGACATAAAAATTTTAAGAATTGCTTTAGTTGTGTCCAAATTGTGGATTTTTTTGCATCATTATACTTTTCTTTATTGTTTCTGGTTCTTAATTGTTAGCTATTTCATGTCTATGATTTATTTTTTAACCCATCTTTTTTAAAATAAATTTTTATTGATTTCTTTTTGTTTTCTTATAATATCCTTTTCATTCCCCTCCTCCCAGAAAGCCATCCCCTATAACAAATAATTTTTCTTTTAAAGAAAACCAAAAGAAAATGAGGAGGAAGAGAAAAAAAAATCAGTCAAACTCATAAATACATTGGGAGAAAAAAACTGGAAATACATGCAGTGTTCAGTACCTGTGGATTTACCACTTCTGCAAGGGAGAACCCTTATTCTTTCTTTAGGGTATTTAACATCTGCTTATGACAATGTTATTTGTATTTTCACCTTTTGATTATACTTTTGTGTCTTGTAGTTTGTAATTGATATGTTTCATATCTTCAGTGAATTTACTTTCAGATTTTAGTGAATTGTTTCTTTTATAAGAAAAAAAAACAGTTTACCTATTGTTTCATTTTTTCATATTCTGATACATTGTATTTAAGGATGTAAGCATGTTCTGCTTTTCATAATTTTAGGGACTATGATCTAAAACCAGGCCTTTGGTCACTCTTCTGTCAGTTCCTGATTTATTTTTACATTTCCTTTGTCTTTACTATGAAATGACTAATAGGTTTTTCTTTTCTGATGGCCAAAATTGGAACCTACCACAAATATTCATTTCTTTATTTGTATGAGTTATTTGTTCCCTAGGATATGCTTATTTTTTGTGTAGGTGCCATGTAATGCTGAAACATATATTTAAGATTTCTGTTAAATAATTACTAAAAGTCTCATGAATGTTTCAAATACATTCTGTTTAGATCTCTAATGTTTTTCTTGTTTATCATTCATTTTTTAGATTTCTCTGACTCTGAAAGGCATGTTGAATTCCCAAAAGATTGTCTTATTTTGCATGTTTTTTTTTGTAATTTATTTATCATTTCCTCTAAGTACTAAGATGTTATGTCATTTAGTGCATGCATTTTAATTATTGTGCTTATAAGCATCATTTAGTCTCTTTCCTCTCCTATTTTTACTATTGCTTTCTGAGACATGATCACCATTCCTACTTTTTAAAATTAAAGCAGTTCCAACTCCAGCCCCTTATTTTAACTCTCTCTAAATCTCTTCATTTTAAATGTTTCTTATTTAGAGCAATTTTTTTGGTTTTGCTCTCTATCTCTAATCCATTCTGCTCATTACATCCAAATCTTCCTTTTTCATTGCTTGGGTTTTTTTTTTTTTGAATTTGTGAAGTTTTCTTTTTTCTTTTTTTTTTAAATTTTTTTTATTTAATATCTTTAGTTTTCAGCATTGATTTTCACAGGAGTTTGAATTATAAATTTTCTCCCCATTTCAACCCTCCCCCCGCTCCAAGATGATGTATATTCTGGTTGACCTGTCCCCTAGTCTGCCCTCCCTTCTGTCACCCCACTCGCCTCCCATCCCCTTTTCGCTTCCTTTCTTGTAGGGCAAGATAAATTTCTATGCCCCATTGCCTGTGTATCTTATTTTCTAGTTGCATGAAAAAAAAAAACTTTTTTGTTTTTGAACATCTATTTTTTAAAACTTTGAGTTCCAGATTCTCTCACCTCTTCCCTTCCCACCCACCCTCCCTAAGAAGTCAAGTAATTCAACATGGGCCACATGTGTATCATTATGTATAACCCTTCCACAAAACTCATGTTGTGAAAGACTAACTATATTTTGCTTCTTCCTAACCTATCCCCCTTTACTGAATTTTCTCCTTT
>JAQQSZ010020001.1:0-10244 GCA_028646595.1 Phalanger gymnotis
GGTTCAAGTTTTTGCTGCGGTGGGGCCTAAATAAATTTCTTGTTGTTTTCTCCTTAGAGAATCTCTCATACCTTGCGATTTCGGACCGTTCAAACATATACATGATTATATTTGAGATCATAAATTCGGCCTTCCTACTACAATAAGTCTAAAAAATACTAGTTAAAATTGTCTTGCTATGTCACTTCTTTTCACATAGAGAACACTAATTAACCTAAGGTTGTTATTCAGTCATTTCAATTATGTTTGACATTTTGTGACCCCACTTGAGGTTTTCTTGGTAGAGATACTGGAGTGGTTGCCATTTCCTTCTCCAGCTTGTTTTGCAGATGAGGAACAAAGTCAAACACAGTTAAGTGACTTACCCAGGGTCATGCAGCTAGTAAATATCTTAGGGCAATTTTAAACTCAGGAAGATGAGTTTTCCTGACTCCAGGCCTGTACCGCATCTGCTGTATAGACTAGCTGCTTATAAGAGGACAGGATAGTAATCACTAACAGTTAAATTACTACTATTATATAATGAAGAGACTCAATATTCATAGGATCATAGAATCATGGGTTCAGATCTCAAAGGGACTTTTAAAAAAGGGACTTTAGACATCATCTTCTTCAACCCTTTTATTTTACAGATACAAAAACTGAGACCCATGGAGCAGTGTGCAATGACTTATACAAGATCACTTAATAATTCTAAAGCATTGATCATATTCCATGATTAATGTGTTCAGTATTTTGGGAAGATTCTTTTCATGAAATACTGTAACATAAACACCAATTATCAAATTGTCACATACTTGGTGCAAGAGTATATTGGGATGATTAAAAAAATGAAAATTAATGAAAGTTATATGTCTGGTAGGAATGGTTTCTAGTCAACATTGGTATTTGAAAGGATGAAGAAGAACTAAGTTCTGGCACTATTACTGTGACAATTATCTAAAAAAGTATAAGATAGGATAATTACCAAGGAATGAGTTCAATTATCTTCTCTATGAGATAACACCCTCATCTATGTATCCAGTTCTAGATTCTCTTCAAAGTTCCAGTTGTGAATATTGAACAGAATATGTCTTAAATATCTTAAACTCAATATGTACAAAAGAGAACTCATTACTATCTCTTCTACTGCCCCATTCCTTCCCTGTTTTATACCTTTCCTATCATTATTGAGGGTTACATCATTTCTTTCTCCCCTACTTTCCCAGGCTTGGGAAGTAGAAAGGGTGGGAATTAAAAACCACTGCAAGGACCAGAGTGGGGACATTATAGCCTTCCCTCACCGTTGTGTGCAAAGGTACCAGGGTAATTGGAAATCAGTGGAAAAAAAAACAGAAAAGCAAGATCCAGGCACACACAAAGCAATGGGTCCTGGCCTTAGAAAACAATACAAACAGAAACTAAAACTGGAAGTACGAATAGATAGAGGACCTTGAAAACTATAAGGAAGTATTGTGGGCTGAAGAAATAATTTTTTTTTGTTTTGTTTTCAGTAGGGCAATTGGGGTTAAGTGACTTGCCCAAGGTCACACAGCTAGTACATGTGTCAAGTGTCTGAGGCCAGATTTGAACTCCAGTCCTCCTGACTCCAGGGCCGGTGCTCCGCTCACTGTGCCACCTAGCTGCCCCATGAATAAATTTTAAAAAGAGAACACATGTCCACAACAACTACAAGCAGAATTTAAAGAAATAGCTTGGGTACAAAGACTATGAAATTAGATTTCTAAAAAAGAAGAAACATTTTAGAGTTGATGGTAGTAGACTTTAGCCAAGTAGAAGATTCTCTAAAAATTAAAATGGAACAAACAAATCTCAGTGATAACATGAAATAAGGAAAAACAGGACTTAAGCAGAAAATTGGAAAATTGAAGAAAATGTGAGGTATATTATCAAAATGAATAACCTGGAAAATAGATCAAGGAGAGATGATTCTAAATTCATAAGGCAAAACATGATTTTAAAAATGAACACCATATTTCAAGGAATTATACACGATAATTCCCCAGAGGTCAAAATGTGCATAGAAAAAATCCATTGGTCACCTCATTAAAGAAATCTCAAAATGAAAAGCCCTAGGAACATTATAGTCAAAATCCAGTTTCTGTTCAAAGCTGTAAGAAGCCCAAAAGAGAGAAGTCAAGTGCCAAGAAATGATAGCCTGGATCATAAAAGACAACTACTACTAAAAAGTAGAGAAAATATTTGAATCTAGTATTCAAAAAGATGAAATGTAAATACAAAGAGTAACTTGCCATCTAGTGAATATAATACTATGAGAGGGGAATGTGATTTTTAGTGAAAAGATCTTTAGTGACTTTTAAGCATTCTTGATGGAAAAAGAAACCAAGGTAATTATGTAAAATATTGAAATACAAAGGAAAAAAGAGGCCAAGAGAAAGATAAATGTATTTAAACAATTGAATGGGGCTAAATGATTGCAGAATGTTTACATTCCAGTGAAGGGGAGAGAGGCAAGGGTCCTTTCAGAATCATATGACTTCAATCACAGATCTTTAAATAAGACAAGCAGAGACTTGTGATGAGTTTTTCTCTCTCCTGCTTTTAAGAACAGAAAGAAAATGAAAAGAAAAAGGAATAAAGAAGGGAAAAATGATTAAGTGGAAGGAACTCATTTCTCATAATTGGGATCATTGAGCCACCTCAATATATAAGCATGGAGGACAGGGTATAGATTAGCCTCACTGTCATCTCAACTGGACAAAGGAAGGTTGAATTCACATTTGGTGTAATAAGATATTAAAATCAGATGTTTTAGACCTAGCTAATGCCTTCTTTTCTATTCCCCTAAAAGACGAGAACCAAGCCAGATTTGCTTTTACTTGTCAGGGAGTGTAGTATACCTTTACTATACTATCCCAAGGACTACTCAAGACTTTGGGCACCTGCCACAAATGGATGAGATGGACAGTGGCTAAGCTCCAACTTGACTCTGAAATTACAATCCTCCACTATGTTTATGATATTATTATTGTGTGAATAACTAAGACAAAAATGCCCACTGCCCTGACTGCCCTATGGACAGTCCTGGAACAAGATGGGTGGGTAGTTAATCCAAATAATATACAATGAATGTCCCAATAGGTCAAATTTCTGGGAGGTAGAATGGACTGGAGCCCAGTGGGGTATCCTTGAGGTCTGATTCCCAGAGAAAATCCCTTGTTAGGTAAGATCACCTAGATTTTAGCAATTGAATTATCTGGACCATCTTCCATGACAACAGAGCCCTTGAATTCTTGAAAGAAGTAAGTGCTTATACATAGTATGAGGTGGCTATACCTATTGCCCCTTTGAATATGAAGGCTACCATCTCAAAGAATATCTTCCTTTACCTTGGCTATCCTAATGATATTTCTAGTGACTATAGAACTCCATTTATTGCAGCCTATACTCAACAATGGAACCCAAATCAGAGTCTTACAACCCTATACCACCCTCAAGTAGTGGGAATTGTGGAAAAATTGAATGGAATTAAAACAGGTCCTATGATAATAGCCAATCTTTTTCTGGATGAACAGGCTGCCTGGCTTGGAATCCTCCACCTCACTCAAAGGCAAGTGTCTACTGTCTTGGATGTTATCTAGCCCATTAAGATGGGATGAAGGGAAAGGAGCCTTCCTACATTAAAACTTGTAGTATATGGCCCAATTGTTTACACTCCCAAACTCATCTTCCTTTATTCTCCCCAAGTTACGTTTAGTAGGTTGGTACACAATCTTTTCATCAGGCCTCACGAATCAAGGTGGGGTTGATACCAATGTGGATGCATTGATCCCTAATAGTGATTTCCTGAGATTCTGGCTAGCTTTTACATATACCCATCTAGCTTTTACAGTCATTGACCTACCTCAAGGACCCATTTACAGTCTATAAGATGTCTGATTTACAGCCTGGGAAACTTAGGAAGGATACCTACCACTAACCAGAACAGTGGTCAAAGAAACAGTGAGCCTCCCAGGTGAGGCAGGTGAAACAATCTTGTGGAAACCAGCATGGAGTGATAAATTGTTCCCAGCTAGAATGTTAGGCTGGGGGACTGGGGGAAAATGTGTGAATTTTTCCCTTTGGGTGGACCACCTATACACCGGTTAGAAAAGAAGTGACAAGACCTAGAAGGGAACATGTGGACTGATAGAGATGAGAGCTTCACACTCTGACTTCTGCCTTTCTTTGTTGTGTATATCTACAAATATCATTAATCACTGGATAGGAAGTGGCTGAGATGCTCTGACTACCCTCATTGTTCTTATCGACCCTGGATATCACCTATATGGTAAAGGCAACATGAGGGTCTCCTGCTTTTGATAGGGACTCTGTTTTCCCCCAGGGAGGGCTTGTCATTGGGACATAGACAACACTAAACTTTTTCCTGTACCTGAGTACAGTTCAGCCTGAGTAACGGCAGGTAACTTCAGAAGCAGATGGGTGTGTCATCCAGCTTCATAAATCCCTGAAAGGTGGGATCAGAATGGCCTTCCAAACCCTGCCCTTCAGGCAATAATCCTGATCTTTAACCACTGTATGCTCCAATGTGTCCAGCACCAGCTCACCAAGTCCTTTATAGTCTGCTTTATGTACACCCTTATTGAAAGAACTTTTGATCCAGATGATATATTACCTTCATTTTATAGGAGAGCAAAATGAGGCCCCAAGAGGGACCTTGATTTTATTCAAGGTCACATAGATAATAAGTGGTAGACTTGGGAATGAATGCAGGTCTTCTGATTGTAAAATCTAGTGTGTTTTTCTACTACACCACTACACAAAGTCATAACCAGATAAGATTGCCAGGTTGTATTGGATCTATTTGAATTGTATAGAGGGTCTAATCAATGCAAGTTGATCAATTGACTAAACTGATTTTTGAGGTCCCTCTAATAAGCATTCAACTGAGGCACATCCAAGATTCCATAGGATGTTTTATGTGTTCCCAGTATGGTATAAACAAACAAATTACATATAGATAGATAAAATTATATCCATGGATATAAATATGATAGGGATATAGTTCCATTCTGATAGAATTCCATAATGCATAGGATAAAGAGCTGGAATGGGCCAAGATATTTTCTTATCTCACTCAGTCATTTTGCAGATGAGTATAAAAGTTCAGATCCTCAAAGCTCAAATAGATAGTAAGGGGCAAATTGAGAATTTAAACTCATATCCTCTAACTACAAATATAATGCTTTTTCCGCTGGAGCAAGCGTGGGATACTTTTGTATTCATGAATCTGATTTTACAATCATAGAATATTAGAGCTTGGTATCATGAGTCTAATACCTAGATTTTATATGTGAAGTAACTGAAGCTCAGAAAAGTAGAGACTCTTGAAGGTCCTACTGGTAGAACCAGATAGCACTCCTTTGGGAGCCACCCAGGTCTTTTGTTGTTCAAACTAGTATTCTTTGGATCCAAAGTTTTCAAACTCTCTCAAATTTATTCTAAAAAATTGTTGATATAGCATTCTTTAAATTATACAATACTTACTCAATTAGCTTTAGAAATTCAAAAGCAAGCTTAATTTTCTCTTTAGATTGTCCCATTTCCGTAATCTTAGTGGAAGACTAAATTTAGGGTTTAAAAATCTATCATTAAAGGCCATGTAATTACAAGTAAATTCAAGTGTTAATGGGTTTGGAATAAATTTTAAGTACCGCAATTTTCAATTAATTCCTTTTCTTCTCAACTTAACAAAATCTGAAGTTTCACCAATTCATCCAGAAAACCAGGTGAATTTTATTTTTGTTCTGAAGAGATTGTGATCATAACCTCCTACCAGACTAAACTTCAAAGGAAAGCCTGCTTTTCCAACTTGGATTGCTAAAACAGTTTCTACAGGTAAGAAGATGAAAAACCAAACTTTTTTATTGTAGGGAAATCAAGCTGCCTTTGTAGATATAATTTTTCATTAACCTCTGGCTCACAGTTTTAAGGCTATTTAATAGGATGTGGAGCAAGTTAATACCAAGTGAAGCAAGACCACAAAAGAATCGACAAAGATTTGGAAAACTGGACATGATCAATATTATTATACAAACTCTAGCTATCTAAAGCACGAAAGCAAGCAACACCTCGAAACTAATTAGCATCTATCCAGCCTGTCATTGAAAAGAGATAGACACTACAAAGTGTTTAACATAAAAAATGATAAATACCACTCATAAGATGATTTTAAATTGAATAACTTTAAGATATGTCTCATTTTTGAGGCCAAAATTTTAAAATTGAAATCATCAATTTTGGTATTGTTATAGTTAACCAGTTTTATATTATTAAAATTGTGCTAATTCCATGTGTTAGGAAGAAAGTTTGATTTGTTTTTTATCATAACTTTCATACATAAATAAAATGTGACTAGACTATTGGAAAGGGAATGGTCAGAGAGACATAGTAGAATTAGTTGATTTACTTTTCTTCCCTGTTTGTCTAACCTAAGCAATCATTTGTCCTGTCAGTTCTAGTCTCCATTTTACAGTTATGCTTAGTCAACTTAAGAGTGGAATGACTATTATAATTTTTTTGATAGGAAACACCAAAGATTCCTTCTGCAAGAAAAAAAAATCTTTTATCTACATAATTTTTGTCATAAGATGTATATTGTAAGCTTTATAGCAATAAAGGGATGGGGAATAGAGGAAATTTAGAGACATGGTGGGCTAACAATCAGTATGATGAGTTAAAGACATGAACTAACTGCTAATGCTAGAAAGACAAATTACAATAAAAAGAGCAAGAAGCCAGACAGTGTCTACACATTTAAAAAATAACTAACACATTTTGTTCTTACTTTTCACGCATTAATAATTTTTTCCTGAATTACTGGAGGAAGTAAAAAGAAATCTAACAATATTTGTTAGTCCTTTGCAACTAATTTTTGCTAAAATTTGAGATTTTAGAATGCAAATAAAACTGTGCATATTTTAAAATTATAGTCTGTTCCTTACTCCATTTTATAAACTCACTGGCAACCCTATTCCTTTGTCTGACTTCATTTTGGTACTCATTAAGTTAAAATGACTGGAAAAATGTGAGTAGTTTAGTGTCTGGGAAAGAAACTAGGTGGTCTATGACTATAAGAATTAGTTCTGGTTTCACTGCTGAACATTTTCATAAAATATGCACTAAAAGAAAAGACAAAATGGAAAGAGGCTTGCTTTCACAAGGGCATAGCAAGAATTTACACTTGTAGTAGAAATGTCACACCCATAGATCCCTAAAAGTCTGGTTCTTATTTAAAAAAAAAAAACTATGGCAACAAGAAATACATATACAAATAGTTGATAATACCTGGAGAAATGTCAAAATAGAAAGAAGAATGAATGCAAAAGACATTTGTAAAAGGAACACAACTTTCATTAGCCTGGAAGAAAGGAGGAAAAATGTTTTTAATGAATATACTCATTCTATTAGGCTTGAAGCCCAACTTTAAAGGTGTTTTTAATTGATTTGTTTTTATGTAAGGCAGTACTTGGTATTTTTGGTTATGACCTTATAATCTGAATAATCAGGCTTCCCAAAGGCATGGTTAACAGAAAATGATTCATTTTCTCCTCAATTATTCTTAAAATAACAGAATGTTTTCTCTTTATAAAATTATCATTAAATTAACTTTATAAAATTAGAAATCTCAACTAATGTAAAAATACCTTAAAATAACTTGGATTTGCATATTATAATCTTAGAGTTAGAAAGCACATTAGAGATTATCTAGTCTCACCAGTTGATTTTATTGATAGGCAAACTGAGGTTCAAAAATGTAAAGTAATGGCTTTTGGCAAGGATAGCTAAACCCAGTTCCCCTGAGATACATTGTAGCAAAGAAGAAAAGAAGGGCCAGATGAAGTCAAGATTCAATAAAGCTAAAAACAGAAGCCATTTAGTTGTTCTACCCAGTACAAGACTGCATAGAAGATGGCCAGAAGCCTAAAGGCCTGAAGAGGACCTTGAATGGTGGAAAAGTCAAGGATAAGTAGGTATAAATAAATGAGAAAAATGTTTTGGGTCAGCAAGGGCCACAGGCAACTCTGGGATACTTGAAGCCAAAACTGTCAGAGCCTGTCAAGGTGGCACCAGAGGGTTAAAGCCAGCCTCCAGCAGATGATCGAACAAGGAGATAGGAACAAGGCAGAGACAATCATGTCAAGGCCAGAAAACCCAGACATTAAAGCCAAGAATAGGGACAGAAAGTTGAGTCTGGGCTAAGTGCCAGCCCCAGTTATCTATACCAGGTTAGGGCTGATAAAATGGGCAGAGAGGAGAACCAATCACTGATTCCATCTAGAACGTAGCAGAACAGTAGCAAACTGCAATAGAGGAGGGAGACTAGCCACTGTAACTGAGAGTGTGGGATGGTGGAAGATTTGTGATTTAGAATATTGCACAGATTTTCAGACTTTTTCTATATATTGATGAGTTTGCTGATCTTTTTCTTCCTTTTATTTTTTCTTAATTCTTTTTTTTGGGGGGGGTTAGTATATGGAATAGCTCTCTGAAATTCAGACGGGGACAAACACTGGGAGAATTCTAGTGATATAAAGAAACACAAAAGATATTTACATAATTTATTTTGAACAGAAGAATTCAGGAGAGGTCTGTTTCATTCCCTGGAATAAAGTCAGAATCAAGGAACTGAGGCTGGAGTGAAGAAAATTCCTAATACAATGATAAAATTCTAACGAACTAGGAGAATCCTAAGAGGGAGCAAACAGAACTCAGTCAATGAAGCAACACATTTTAGAATAAAGTTTGAAGAGAGACAATTTAATAAATCAAGTTGTCAAGTCAATTGGATTTCTTGAAAATCATGGCTATTCTATCCCCACCCCCTCAAAAATCAGGATATCCTATTTTTTTACTTTTCTTTTTTTGTATTTAAGAAATTGAATAATTTTTAAATTTTTAAAAATTTCCCATAAGATACTGCTCCACCCCACCTCAGCTATATGTAGAAATGAGTCATTACCCAGATCTTGCAATGATTGACAAATGATCATTTCCATGTTACTGAGCTTTGAAATCCCTTTTTCTAATCATGATTTTTATCATTCCACCTTTTCCCTCAGCCTTATAAACCTTAACCATGCTATTTGTCCTCACAATGACCTTCGATCCCTTTTTGCCTCAGCTCTTTCTTTTGCCATTACCCTTGATGTCTTGATGAATCGGTTCAACTCTACGTTACCTTTTATTCTCAACTCCCTTGCTCCTGTATCCTATCTCCAACTGTGACCTCACATACCAAGCCTTAATATTTCTACTACCTCATACGATTCTCTCTTTGGCTTCTATGTTCATCCTGCAGAATGGAGATGGAGAAAAACCACAAAACTGTATGGATTTGGCTCACTAAAAAGTTATATTACATAATCTCAACTGGTCTTTCACTGTGTCACCTTTTAAAATCCACCGATTTATTATCATAATGACCATATTGGTTTTTCTAAACCTTTTCAGCCCTCCTCAAATCTCTCATGGTTGTTAAGCCCCCCTATCCTCACAATTGAGAACCTTTTCCTTGTATTTCAGTGAAAAAAATTGAGGCTATTCACCAACAACTCCCTTTATCCCTTCTCATCTAGCATCACTTAGATGCCTTCTACCATGATCTCCTCCTTCACCTATCTCAGGTGAATAAGTGGCCTTTCTCTTTGCTAAGCCAAACTCTTGTACATGCAAAAGTTATCCAATTCCAGCCTGTCTTCTCTAGTTTTCCCCACCCTATTCCCTGATCTCCACTGTTGATATTCTTCAATCTTTGTTTATCTCCTGGATCCTTCTCTGTCACCTATAATCACATTTGTATCTCCCCCACCTTTAAAAAATCTTTGCTTAAACTATTTAACTCTCCTAGTTATACTACCTTATTCTGTGGCTTTTGTGCCATCTAAAATAGATGTTCCTACTTCCTTTCTCTAACTCTCTTCTTAACTATCAGCAGCCTGGCTTCTAAACTCATCATTCAACTGACATTGCTCCCCAAAGTTAGCAATCATCTCAATAACAAAATCTATGGCTGCTTCTCGCTCCTTATCCTTCTTGACAACTATATTAGTGTTTTACACTCGATCACCTTCTTCTCCTTGAAGTTTTCTTCTCTCTGGTTTTGTAACATTGTTTGTTCTTTTCTCATTCTCCTCCTCTGTTTTTGCCGTCTGTCTCCCTTGCTGAATCTTCCTAGGCCACGTCCATGAATAGTATGTATCCTCCAAGGCTCTGTCCTTGGC
>JAQQSZ010020002.1:0-10244 GCA_028646595.1 Phalanger gymnotis
CCGCAGCTCCTGCTTCAGCTTCGGCTTTCTCTTCAGCTTCGGCTGTAGCTGTCTCTGCCACTGTTGCTGCCGCTTCCGCCACACTCTCCAAGCTGTATTCCAACTAGCTGACTGCTTCCTCTCTCCTTCAGCTCTTAACTCCTGTCACCAACAACCTCTCCAACTGCCTCCCCACTGCTTCTCCAACTGCCTCCAACTGCCTCTAACTGCCTCTTAGCTCTGTTCCAACCGTTCCACAAGCTCCTCCCACCACAGGCTTCTATTGGCTCCAGTGCTAGCCACTCCCCCCAGGGTCCTGGGAGGCTCGCATCCACATGGGTTCCACACCCAACAGGGCTCTGGGCCTGGGGCTTAACACTTAGCAAGGCTCAAGGAAATACACTGAATTACTCAAAGAAAACAAAGACCATTTTGCTTGTCAACACAGTCAAACAACAAATCATAGAAACAACAATTTCATTAAAAAGAATGACAACAATAAGAAAACATTCCAAAATTTGTGGAATGCAGTTAAAGCAGTACTCATGGGAAAATGTGTATCTCTAAATGCTTACATTAATAAAATAGAGGAAGAACAGATCAATGAATTGGGCACATAATTTCAAAAACCAGAAGATGAACAAATTAAAAATCCCCAATTAATCACCAGATTAAAAATCCTGAAAATCAAAAGAGAGATTAATAAAATTGAAAGTAAGAAAACCATTATAAATGGTTTTACTAAACCATTAATAAAACTAGGAAATGATTTTATGAAAAAAATCCCACTAAAATAAAGCATTGGGCATTCCGATTTTTTTTTATAAAAAGAAAAGTAAATCACTAGTACCAAAAATGGAAAGGATGGATGCACCAACAATGAAAGTAGATAAAATAAAAAATTATTAGGAGCTATTTTGCCCAATTACATGCCAATAAATCTGACAAAAATGTAGATTGTCTAGATTAACAGAAGAGGAAATAGAATACTTAAGTAACTCCATCTCAGAAAAAGAAATTGAACAAGACATTAATTAGTTCCCTAAGAAAAAATCCCCAGGACCAGATAATTTTACAAGTGAATTCTACCAAATATTTAAAGAACAATTCCAATACTATGTAATTCCAGTAATACATAAACTATTTGGCAAAATAGACAAAGAAGGAGCCCTACAAAATTCTTTTTATGACATAAATATGATATTGACACCTAAGCCAGGAAGGGCAAAAACAGAGAAAGAAAACTATAGACCAATTTCCTTTAATGAACATCAATGCAAAAATTTTAAATAAAATAGTAGCAAAGAGATTACAGCAATATATCACAAAGATCACAAACTATGACCAGGTAGGATTTATATATACATATATATACATATATATATGTATAGTTATATATATAGTTCAATATTAGGAAAATTGTCAGTATAATTGACTATAGCAATAACAAAAACAACAAAAATCATGTGACTATCTCAATAGAGGCAGAAAAGACTTTTGACAAAATATAACACTTAAATAAATACAATACTAGAAAGCATAAGATTAAATGGAGCTTTCTTGAAATTATAAGTAGTATCTATCTCAAACCATCGGCAAGGATTTTCTGTAATGGGGATAAGCCTTCCCAATAAGTATAGAGGTGAAGCAAGGATGCCCATTATCACTATTATTATTTGATATTGTTCTAGAAATGCTAGTGATAGAAATAAAACAAGATATTGAAAGAATTAGAATAAGTAATGAAACAAAACTATCACTTTGTGGATGACATGATAGTAAATTAGAGAATCCTAGAGATCAACTAAAAAACTAGTTGAAATACTTCACAACTTCAGTAAAGTTGTAGGATAATAAATAAACCTACATAAATCATCAGCATGTCTATATATTACCATAAAGTCTACCAACCAGGGACAGAAGGAGAAATTCCACTTAAAATAACTGTAGACAATATAAAATACTTGGGAGTCTACCTGCCAAGACAAACCCAGGAACTATATGAAGACAACTATAAAACACTTTTCACACAAATAAAACCAGAGCTAAACAATTAGAAAAATGAGTAAGGTCATGAGTAGGCTAAGCTAATACAAAAGAAATGACGATTTTACCTAAATTAATTTGTATATTTAGTTCCATACTGATCAAACTACCAAAAATTATTTTATAGAGCTAAAAAAATTAATAGCAAAATTCCTTTAGAACAACAAAAATCAAGAATATCAAGGGAATCAATGAAAAAAAATGTGAATGAAGGTGGCTATATCATTTAGGCAAGATTCATGACCTCAAGGATGACCATGAACATGCCTGAATGGTTCAGAATAGCAAAGTATGAAAAACTCTCTATGTAGAAGTAAGTATAACATTTATTTAGACTCTAGAGGATCAAATCCAAGAACCAATAGCCCCAATTAGATATAGTAGCAATTCTATTCCAAAATCAGTAAGCCCACCTCAATGTAATAAGGAAATTATAACACAGTATTACAACAAGAAACCAGTGTCATCCAACACTCTCTTCTGCAGCTCTGCCGACTCTGGTTCTCTCAATGTCTGTTCTTCAGGGCCCTCTTGATGTCTGCTTCCTTAATGTCTTCCTCTCAGTTCTGCTGCTCTCAGTTCTGTTCCTCTTTAATTCTCTTCTCCTATTCAATTCTCTTCTCCTATTCAATTCCCTTCTCCTCTTCAATTCTACTCCTCTCCAATTCTGGGTTCTCCTTTTATACAGTCCTAGCCAGCATCTGATTGGCTAGAACTCTGGTCTCTGATTGGCTGAATTCATGATTGACTAGAACTCAGTGCACATACCATTGGGTCTGGTCTTAGCAACTCCCCTTAGGGTCCTGAGGGCTTCATGCCCACATCAGCTTAGCACCTATTAAGTATGGGCTTTAGACCTACTTACAAACAAAGATATAATCAAGCTTCCCCATCTAGGCTTACCTGAGGTCTATTGAATGAGAAGGGAAGATCTTTGATCACATTAATACTACAGTGGCTTAGCAGCACCAAATCTCAAGCTGTACTACAAAGCAGTTGTTGTTAATCCTTCATTTTCAGAAGACAAATGACATCATAATGTAATGGGTAATGTCTTGTGCATGAATTAGATTTAAGTGAGGTAGAGTTGTGTACAGTCATCAAACCTCACTTTCTCTTCCTGAGTCATTGTAGTCCAGTAGCAAGACAAAAGTCAAGATGACTAGTGATGGCCCAAGATGCAGTAGATGACCTTGGTGATCAAGCTCTAAGCACTCAACAGCACCCACTTCAGCTGCCTTTATGAACATTGGAACAAATTATTTTCGTCTGCCCATTTTGCTTTCATATGCTTGGGGTAGACATCTCCTTAACTCACTGACAGGTATGAGGCCTGTAAGTTACCCTCAACCAAGTTTAGCTTGTCTTCCAAGATGGTTTTATCAGGGGGTGGCCACTGTGCATGCTAAAACCTACAAAGCAGTAAACATCATAAAAAAATCTGGTACTGGCTAAGCAATGGAGTGGTGGATAGGTAGATTAGGTACAGAATACACAGTATTAAATGAGCATAGTAATTTAGTGTTTGACAAACCAAAAGATCCAAGCTTTTGGACAAGAATTCACTATTTGACAAGAACTGCTGAGAAAATTGGACAGCAATTTGGTGGAAACTAGGTGTAAACCAACATCTCACACCATGAACTGAGATAAGGTCAAAATGGATACATGATTTAGATATAAAGAATGAAAGCATAAGCAAATTAGGGGAGCATGGAATATTGTACCTCTCAGATTTACAGATATGGGAAGAATTTATGACCAAACAAGAGATAGAGAGCATTATGGGAAGTAAAATGGATAATTTTGATTACATCAAATTAAAGTTATTGCATAAACAAAACCAATGCAGGCAAGATTAGAAAGAAAACAAGAAACTGGGAAATAATTTTTACGGCAAGTTTCTCTGATAAAGTCTTCATTACTCAAATATGTAGACAATTGAGTCTAATTTATAAAAATAACAGCCATTCCCCCAATTGACAAATGGTCAAAACATATGAACAATTTTCAAACAAAGAAATCAGAGCTATTTATAGTCATACCAAAAAAATGCTTTAAATCACTATTGATTAGAGAAATGCAAATTAAAATTATTCTTAAGTAGCATCTCACAGCTATCAGATTGACTAATATGACAGAAAAGGCAAATTACAAATATTGGAGGGGATGTGGAGAAATAGGGGCACTAATGCACTATAAAGGGAGTTATGAACTGATGCAACTATTCTGGAGAGCAATTTGGAACTATATTCAATGGGTATAAAACTATGCATACTTTGTGTAACAACAATGTTGCTAGCAGCTGCTGTGGAGTTGAAAGACCATCAAGATCAACAACAAGAGCACATGGGAAGGCTGCTAGCACAGGTTCTTTTCGTCTGCTTTTCTAAGGAAAGTGACTTTAGGAGTTTTACAATCTCACTTAAACATACATATATCATTGACTTAGTTCAGGGGAAAAAGGCAGCACCCTGAACTTCAGAGTAAATACAAACAGAAATTGCAAGCAGAAATTATAAACAGCAAAATAACACAAATCAACAGAGAGGCTTCTATCTGTCTGATCATAGACATTACATACATAGTTACTAGAGAGAGAAGCACTAACATCTGGGTTTTCAAAGCCAGTGGGGTTTCAACAGCTACCCAGAGTCTCATTTGGCCAAATCACCAACGCTTCCAATGAATGTGCCCTAAAAAACAAAATGCCAACCTCAGAGCTCATATACCCCGTTCAGAGCCCTGAGGGCTCAGTGCCTACTTAGCAAAAGAGGTGGGAAAGACCTTTAACACTAGCACCACATCTTATACATTGTTTCCAATCAATGACTCTTGATTCAAACAAAGGCAAGACTCAGACACCCAATTATCTCAGTGGGGAGAAGCACTCCAAAAGAAAAAACAAAAAGTCCCACTTTACCCGCTATTCGAACAAAGGCAAGACTCATTAAAGGCACTTGATTGTCTTAGCATTCCAGAAGAGTAAACAGTAAAAAAGTCCCACCCTTCTTACTATCACACTTTGACCCAGTAACACCACTACTACGTCTATATCCCAAAGAAATCAAAGGAAAAGGAAAAGGACCTAAATGTACAAAAATTCTTATAGCAGCTCTTTTCGTTGTGGCAAAGAATTAGAAATTGAGGGGATGCTCATCAATTAGGAAATGGCCGAACAAGTTGTGGTATATGATTGTGATGGAATACTATTGTGTTATAAGAAATGATGAGCAGGCTGCTCTCTGAAAAACCTGGTAATACATATATGAACTGATGTGAAGTGAAGTGAGCAGAACCAGGAGAACATTGTACACAATAACAGTAATATTGCATGATGATCAACTGTGAATGGTTTAGCTATTCTTAGCAGTACAACGATCCAAGACAATTCTGAAGGACTTATGAGGAAGAATGCTATCTACCTCCAGAGAAAGAGTTGATGAAATTTGAATGCAGATTGAAGTATACATTTATTTTTTTTACTTTGTTGTTCTTGGGGTTTTTTGGTGTGCATTTTCTTTTGCAACATGGCTAATAAGGAAATGTTTTGCATGAATGCACATGTATAATATACATCAAATTGCTTGCTTTCTCAAGGAGGAGCAATGGAGAGGAAGGAAGGGAAAGAATATGGCATTCGAAAAAATTTGAGTGTTAAAATTTTTTATTTACATATAATTGAGAAAAATAAAATAAAAATTAAATGTACAAAAAGCTCAACAGACAATGAAGCAACATTGCTATTAAAGATATTTGCATTGCAGAACATAACAACAAAATGCTTAAAGTAAAATAAACAAATATGCAAAAATGTTTTGACTAGTCAATAATATATTTAAATATTCCACTAAAGAAATTTGGAAAGTCAAAACTAAACAAGAGTTACAGAATTGAACAGAAAATTGGGGTAAGAGGAACTCCACTTTGTAGGAAACTAGAGAGAATTGGCTGGAGGAATGAGGGAATTTATTTATTTTTTAAAATACATTATGTTTTTTTCTAAAAAAACAGTGACACTCAGAGACAGGCAGCACAGACTTCAGACTTCTGCTGTAGTCTCTGATATCACACACTACCCCTGTCTTCCTGTCTTCCTGCAGTGTTCTATTGCAATAAGCAGTGGGCCTCACTTCTTTGTTTCTGCTGTAGGGCAACCCTCTAGATTAGCAGACCCTAAAGTGGTAAGAATTCTGCTCAGAAGGCCCATTCTACTCTCTCTCAAGCTTGAAAAGAGCTACAGAAACTACTACAGCCCAGCCAAAGAATTCAAGACTGGAGGAAACTGGAGCAGCAGTCCATCATGAAGGGTGACACTGAGCCTGTAGGGAAGGGGAATGGAACACAGCCAGGACCATTCGAGACCTGCCAGGAGCTTCGTGGTAGGGTAAGAACTGAGAGCAATGAAAAGTGAACTCCCCAACATAGAAAGAGGTTGAGATAGCTTTGAAATCCAGCCTCAGGGATAAACCCACCATCAAAGGGGAAGGAGTCAGAAAGAGAGTGATAGGGTATATATGAGAGGGAAAAATTGAATCACCAAAGATCTCAGGGGGGAGAAAATTCAGTTAAAATCCCAGAGCATTAGAAAATAAAATAATAGGGAAGATATTAAAAATAGAATAGGGAGGGGGAAGGGTAGCAGTAGGAAACTCTGACTCAAGAGACAAATCCAACCCACCATCTGTTTTTGGTTTTTTGGAGGCAATCAGGGTTGTGACTTGCCCAGAGTCACACAGCTAACGAGTGTCTGAAGCTGAATTCTTTATATTTATCTTCAGTATTCCCTTTCCCCTTCCTATTTTATAGAGTCATCTCATATAGCAAACAGTAATTTTTTTGAGAAGAAAAATATCAGCAAATTGATACATTGGAAAAGAGTCTGAAAATATGCACAAAATGTAACACCTGTGGACCTCTTCCTACATCCACAAAGGGGTGGGTTGGGAGGAATCTTCTCATATCTCTTCATTTGAGTCCTACTTGATCTTTATAATTTTGTTACATTCACTTTTGATTTTTGGTGCATACTTGTTCTTCCCATTTACATTGTTGTAATTACTGTGTATATTATTTTCTTGGTTCTGTTTACTTCACTGTGCATCAGTTTATATAGACATTTCCATGCTTCTTATATTTGTCACACACATCAGTTCTTCCATAGCAGTAATATTCTATTACATTCATGTACCATAATTTCTTTAGCCATTCCCCAATTGATGGGCATCTACTTTGTTTCTAATTCCTAGCTATTACAAAAAGTGATGCTATAAATATTTTGGTATATATGGAGACTTTCTTCTTATTGATGCATGTGTACATATATATGTATACATATATATGTATATAAGTGTGTATGTGTACATACGTACATTTATATGGAACTAAACCAACTCCATGTTGTAAACAGCATCCATTAATTTAGTTTTCTATTTATGTAAAAGCTCTGTTCATATAATTTTAGTGCAATACTATAAAATGTTCTGGGACAGTTTGTGCTTAGTACCTTCTGGTTTTGTCCTACTCTGGCCAACCAGAAGAAGAAATGCCTTTCTTGTTCAAGATTATGTAACTTGATTTATTCTTCATTATTGAGTATACGAAAGTTTTCTTACCTATCATTTGATGTCCTTGTATCTACCGAGGGGCCCTGGATTCAATTTGTTATGTGACTGCATGCCTTGTTAATAAATCAATTTGCTCAGATAACATTTTCTTTCATTTCTTTCTGTTTGTTTAGTCATTTCAGTCATGTCCAAATCCTTGTGATGCCATTTGGGGTTTGTTTGTTTGTTTGTTTTTTTTGGCAAATATTCTGGAGTGGTTTGCTATTTCTTTCATCAGCTCGTTTTACAAATGAGGAAACTAAGACAAAAAGGGTTAAGTGACTTGCCCAAGGTCACACAACTAGTAAATGTCTGAGGCCAGATTTGAACTCAAGAAGATTAAGTCTTCCTGACTCAAGTCAAGTGTTCTCTCCTATCCACTGTACCACCTAGGCGCCTATCAAATTGGCTAACATGACAGAAAAAGAAAATGACAAAAGCTGCAGGAGATGTGAAAAAATTTGGTACTACCTTTTCCATTTGGCTAATTCTGCCTTTGGTGGAGTTGTGAACTAGTTCAAACATTCTGAAGAGTAATTTGGAACTAGGCACAAAGGGCTATAAAACTGTGTCAAAAGGTATCTTTGACCTTGAAATATCATTACTAGGTCTATATACCAAAGAGATCAAAGAAAATACTTATTTGTACTAAATATATAGCAGCACTTTTTCTGGTGGCAAAAACTTAGAAATCCAGGTGATGCTCAACAATGGGGGAATGGCTGAACAAGTTGTAGTATATGATTATGATAGACTACTATCATGATATAAGAAATGATGAACAGTATGATTTCAGAAAAACCTGGGAAGACTTACATGAACTCATATAAAGTGGAGTGAGTAGAACCAGAAGAACATTGAAAATAGTAGCATGAATATTGTAACAATGTTCAACTGCGAAAGACTTAACTATTCTGATCAAGACAATTCCAAAGGACCCATAGTGAAAATTGCTATCTGTCTCCAGAAGGAGAACTGATGAA
Source organism: Phalanger gymnotis (assembly GCA_028646595.1). Classification (NCBI taxonomy): domain Eukaryota; kingdom Metazoa; phylum Chordata; class Mammalia; order Diprotodontia; family Phalangeridae; genus Phalanger; species Phalanger gymnotis. The sequence continues at coordinate 8,615 of JAQQSZ010020002.1, forward strand.
CTCTGAATGCTGATTGAAGCATACTTTTAAAAATAATTTCTTTATTTTTTGTCTGTTTTGTTTTGCAACATGGCTAATATGGAAATATGTTTTGCATGACTTCACATGTATAATTAATATGAAATTGTTTACCTTCTCAAGGAGGAAGAGGTTTCAGGGGGAAGGGAGAGAATTTGGAACTCAAATTTTAAAAAAATTATTGTTAAAATATTTTTACAGATTGTTGAGAGATACTTAATGAAATAAATAAAGCTACATTTTAAAATAAAAGGATTATGGTAGGGTGCTTTCTTTCTCAGTTTTTTGAGACTTATTGGCAAAATATGGGTAATAACTATTCTTTAACATCTGATAGAATTCTCTTGTGAATTCATCAAGAGTAGAACGTTTTTCTTTGGTACTGCCTTTACAGGTGGATTTTTTTCCTTTTCTGAGATTGGATGATCTAAGATCTGTCTGATATTCTGATAGTTTGGGTATTTTATACATTTTAATGTGTTTTTCTATTTCTTTGTTTTCTCAGTTTTGTTAGCATATAATTATATATAATATGTTCTGATTATTCTTTTTATTTCTTCTGGCTTTGTTGTGATTTTATCTTGCTTGTTTTCCTTTATTGAGTTGATTTTCTGATCTCTTCTTCATTGAATATTCATTTTATTAATTTTTTCAAAAGACCAGCTTTTTAAATCATTTTATTGTATTATATATTATTTATTATGATATTATATATTTATAATTTATGTTATACAAGAACAATTGTATACAAATACAAATTTTCCAATTCATTTCCCCTATAATTTTAAATATTTTCTCTTTTGTTCTTATTTTAGGTTTATTTGTACACTTTCTAATTTTTAAAAATGCAAACTCAGTTTATTAATCCTCTTTTTAAAATTTTATTAATTTATTTTCATAGGGATGATATGACTTTTCCTCTGAGAATTGCTTTAGTTGCATCATAGAAATTTTGGTATGTTGTTTCATGATTATAATTTTCTTTTACATATTTATTGTTCCTATGATTTTTTTCCTTTGGCCCATTCATTTTTTAGGATGTCATTGTTAAGTCTTCATTTGGGTCTTTATCTTTTGTTTCTGATCTCCAAACCAATGACTATTTTTATTGCATTATAGTCTATGAAGGATGTATTCACTATTTCTGCATTTTAACCTTTCCTTGCAATATCTCTGTGCCCTAATGTGTAGTCACTTTTTGTAAAAGTTCCACGTGGTACTAAGAAGTATATATATATATATATATGCATGTGTATGTGTGTGTGTGTATTCTTTTGCAATCCCATTTAGAAGACACTATGAATGAGTCTTTTAACTCTAGTATCTTCAGCAATCTGCTCAGTTACCATTTTTTTTAGGTTTTTTTTTTATTTAATATGTTTAGTTTTCAGCATTGATTTTCACAGGAGTTTGAATTACAAATTTTCTCCCCATTTCTACCCACCCCCCACTCATATATATATGTATACATACATATGTATATATATGTATGTATGTATGTATATATACACACACACACACACACACACACACACACACATATACATAGATGCATATTCCCTTCAGCTACCCTAACACTGAAGTCTCATGAATCATACACATCATCTTTCCA
>JAQQSZ010020003.1:0-10244 GCA_028646595.1 Phalanger gymnotis
TGATATTCTAGAGCCAGAGGGTAAAATAGACATTGAAGAATCTACCTATCACCTCTTGAAAAAGATCCCAAAAAGAAAACTCCTAGGAATATTGTTGCCAAATTCCATAGTTCCCAGGTCAAGCAGAAAATACTGCAAACCGCCAGAAAGAAACAATTTCAGTATTGTAGAAACACAATCAGGATAACACAAGATCTAGCAGCTTCTACATTAAGGGATCAAAGGGCTTGGAATATGATATTCTAGAGGTCAATGGAGCTAGGATTAAAACCAAGAATCACCTACCCAGAAAAAATTAGTATAATGCTCCAAGGCAAAATATGGATTTCCAATAAAATAGAGGACTTTCAAGCATTCTTGATGAAAAGACCAGAGCTGAATAGAAAATTTGACTTTCAAATACAAGAATCAAGAGAAGCATGAAAAGATAAACAAGAAAGAGAAATCACAAGGGACTTACTAAAGTGGAGCTGTTTTGTTTACATTCCTTTATGGAAAGATGATGTTTGTAATTCATGAGACCTTTCTGAATATTAGGGTAGTTGAAGGGAAAATACATGTACATAGAGGGCACAGGGTGAATTGAATATGAAGGGATGATATCTAAAAAATAAAATAAAATTAAGGGTGAGAGAGGAATATATTGAGAGAGGGCAAGAGGGAAAAATAGAATGGGGTAAATTATCTCACATAAAAGTGGCAAGAAAAATCGGTTCTGTTGGAAGGGAAGAGGTGGCAGGTGGGGGAGAATGAGTGAATATTGAGAAGGAAATAATATACACACTCAATTGGGCATCTTACCCCACAGGAAAGTAGGAGTAAGGGGATAAAAAAAGGAGGATGATAGAAGGGAGGGCAGATAGGGGGAGAAGGTAATCAAAAGCAAACACTTTTAAAAAGGGACAGGGTCAAGGGAGAAAATTGAATAAAGGGGGACAGGATAGGTTGGAGGGGAATATAGTTAGTTTTTCACAACAGGAGTATTGTGGAGGGGTTTTACATAATGATATATGTGTGGCCTATGTTAAATTGCTTGCCTTCTTAGGGAGGGTGAGTGGGGAGGCAAGAGGGAAGAGAACTTGGAACTCGAAGTTCTAAAATCAGATGCTCAAAAAAAAAGTTGTTTTTGCATGCAACTGGTAAATAAGATATACAGGCAATGGGGTATAGAGATCTATTTTGCCCTACAAGAAAGTAAGGGGAAAGGGGATTTGGGGGAGTGGGGTGACAGAAGGGAGGGCTGATTGGGGAATGAGGCAATCAGAATATATGCCATTTTGGAGTTGGGGGAGGGTAGAAATGAGGAGAAAATTCATAACTCAAAATCTTGTGGAAATCAATATTGAAAACTAAAAATATTAAATAATAAAATAAGAATTTTTAATTTTTTTAAATTTAAGATGCTTCAGTTTTTAAAATGTTATATTTTTTGAAATTATGGCAAATTTCAAAAAAAATAACCACTAATGGGTTGAAGAAAGTAGATTTCCGGGGGGGGGGGGCGGTGCACTATGTAATTTTTTTAAAAGGAGGCAGTAAGCCGAATAAGTTTGGGATCTTCTGATCTACATAATGCCAAGTGACAAGCTAGCCTTTTTTCAGTTAAATAACTTAGTCATACAGAAAAACAACAATTTACATTTGATATAATGAGTTAGAGTTTGTAAAGTATGGGTCTCATTGACATTAGGGACTTGCCCATAGTCACACAGAAAGTGACAAAGCCAGGATTTAAACACAAGTCCCCTGTTTTCAGGTCCAGTGCACTTTCCACTATATCACGTGGTCTATGGAAAGCATTCAACAAATATTCATTAAGTATCAACTATACAAAGCATTGCGCTGAACACTGTGGGAAATTCAAAGATCAATGACTATTCTGCCCTCAAGAAGCTTACAATTTAGTAGGAGAGATAACATGTGTTCACAAGTAACTGCAATACAAGAGTGTAGGAAGGGTCTGGGAAGGTTTCAAAAAGGAAATGGAATTTAAACAGGGGCTTGAAGAATGAGTAAAGGTGTTAGGACAGGGCAACTCAGGCAAAGGAAATTCATAGCAGTAGGAAACATATGCAGAGGACAATTGCACTGAGATGGAGGAAACATGGAGGGCAATGATGTCAAATAACCTTGCAAAGTAAATTGGATCAGATTACAAAGGGTCTTAAATGTCACTTAAAGAGTTTGGACTTTCTTTCAGAAAGTAAGAGGTGTTATTTTGAAATAGAAGGTGACATCATAGAATCTTAAAGAACTTTAAAGTACGTTTAATCCAACTATTTCCCAAAGAATAGACTCATTATGCAACATTGATAAGAAGTATCAGTTTGGTAGAAAGCAAGGAAAAGAGAACTCATTTCCTCTCAAGGCAGCCTTGCTTTTTACAGATTGGTTACAGTTCTTTACTCTGCTGACAAACAGAATATATCTGAACCATACGACAGCTATTCAAATGACACAGCAAGAATGATCATCTTCTCCCTTCCCCACTCCATGTCTTCTCTTATCAAGGCTAAACAGTCCCAGTTCCTCCAAGTCAATGGTATCAAATTCAGATAGAAATGGAAGCCACTAAGTCATTCATAGGATCCCTGGAGGTCACATATTGATTTAGTTTTAAAATGTAATATTATCTACGTTTTATTATATTTTTATTTATTTTGTTAAATATTTCTCAATTACATTTTAATCTGATTTGGGTCATACTCAGGAGTGTTATGGGCCATATGTGGTACATGGGCCATAAGTTTGGCAATTCTGTTCCATATGATCTTTGTATGAGACCATCTTGATCCTCTTCCTCTAGATGGGCTAAAATTTACCAATGCTCCTTCTAAAATGTAGTGATTGTAACTGAACACAATGTTCTAGATATTGTCTAACTAGAGCAGAATACTATTGACTGTTATAAGATCCCAAATTTAACAGTTTATTTTCTTCTTTAATAGATCTGTGATCTAGTTGATGTAGGTGTTCTCACCCAAAATGCAGATTACAACTTTTCACGCCTTCTCATCTTGTACAAGTCTTCCCTATTCTCTTATATATCCTCCATAGGGGGTATGCCAAATGTTGCAGCCCTTTTTTTAACATTATATCCTTCAGAGGGGGTTATATTCAATATTCGGGGGGGGGGGCTCTCTCTTAAAATTATTTGGCTAGTAGTATAACATACAAGTTGTCTATTTATCATCACTCTCCCTCTCATAGCCAGTCAACCTTTTTCTAGTTATACATCTCTTTTGCTGACATTTTTTATCCTATTTCATGTGTGCAATATATTATTAATGCTACCTATCCATCATGAAACTCCCCATTAATCTTTGTATGACATGCCATTTTGATTCTTCAGAGACTGTAACTTGTTACCTCATAGCATCGCTGGAAGAGTATAGATAATAAAAAGATGGATTTTTGTTTTAGAGGGAAGATTGGAGCTGCTGGAAGCTCAGAACAGTATGCTGAACGCAGTCTAGCTTTTTATCTTCCTCCTATTCAATTCTGGACCCATCTTAGAGACAATCTACAATTTCTGCCCAAGATAATATGTCTAACCAGCAGATGGCAGTACTAGCCACTAACCTGATTCTGATTCAACAAAAAGAACAAGCCTTTATATGTCTGACAAACACCTTAAAGTGACCTAACACATTTCACCGAAGGAATAGTAAAAAGGAAATGGCAGACTTTTACCTCTGACAAGGGTTTAAAAGCTAATTAGGGGAGAGAGGGGGGTGAGAGGAAGAGAAAAAGAGACAGAGACAGAGAGAAGACAGGCATTAGAATACAGAATTTTTAATTTCAAAAGGACCTAAAAGACTAATCCGATCATTTTATTTTATAGATGAGGAAACTGAGGCCAAATTTAGTTAAATGACCTATCCACAGTCACATATGTGTAGCTAGTAGCATATCCTAGACTAGAGCTCAAGTATCCTGACTCCTAATCCAGTATCATTTCTATTACATCCTATTGTGATCCATTGCCTCAAGCCCAGATCCTAGATTCTTCCAATTTTCCCTGCCTTGAGAATCCTCAAGTATTACCTTTCTTCTTCCTCACAGCAACATAAATATGTCTTCTTCCTGCTCAGAAAGTCCCAGATGTATTTTGTTGTTGTTTTTCTAATTTTCATGCTTAAATGACATTATTCTTTCTCCTTTTGAAATCTTTGAACATATTTCGAATAAAAGAATTTTTAAAATATAGTTATACAGTGGTCTCTTCATAATGACCTTCGGTTGCTTGTTATTGGTGGTGGTGTTTTTAAATCAAAAGTGGGTCAGCATTCCTAGGAAAGCAATGTAGTACAGTGGATGTGGAATCTGAGGACTTGGCTTTACTTCCTAGTTCAGCCACTTACTATACATATGACCTTGGGTAAGTTAAGATCTCCCAATTTCCTCAACTGTAAAATGAGGGAGTTGGGTTACATGACCTCAAAAGCCCCTAACAATTCTAAATTTATGATCCTTAATTTAAAATAAAGATTAGAAAGAGTTCACAACCTCAAAGTAGAATGAGAAGCCTGACTAGGAAATCATTGGTCCAAAAAGTCCTACTTTGGAAATTTACATGTTTTTTCTATATAAAAACCTAGCACCTGAAAATAGCATTATTCTATAAACTCTCCATTCACTGAACACCCACTTCCCCAAAATGCATCAAGTATTTCTTCCATTTATATATCTTTTTGCTTCCATCTACTTCCCATAGATGGCGGCGACTCAACAGTGGTCAGAGAGATATGAGAATTGGAAAGAAAAAGAAAAAGTGACAAACATATTCTTTCTCTTCCCAGAGCCAGGATGCCCCAGGCCTCCTCTCCTTGCTATCATTCACTTCCACAAACAAGGAAATTCTCGCATCTGTCTGATTGCACTGAGGAATAGTGAATTATAAGACTCTCCGTTTTGGCTTTGGGAATGTTTAGATTGACTTAAAAGTACAGTGTAGAGTATAAAAGATTGAGATTTATTTCTACTTCATCTCTGGATTACACATAACCCAAAATGGTCCTTATTGATGGGATCTGGGCTAAAGATCCTAGAGTATCCTTTGCAAAACCTATACCTTGACTTAGGAAGATCTGAGTTCAAATTCTATCTCTGATATAAACTAAGTTAATCACATGTGAATATCATTTGGTGTCTCAGAATCCCAGTCAACTCTCTAAGACTTCTCTTAGCTTACAATTTGCCTATGAGCTTCAATGAAAGGAGTCTCTATTTCAGAAGTTCCCTAGGTGGATAAGATCAAAGATATAAATTTTTTAAATAAATAAAAATCACATCATTGTTGCATATTAGGTTACCATATAAATCAATGTTGTATTTTAGATCATATATACATACATATGTATACACACACACACACACATATATATATATATATATGCAGAGAGAGAGAGAGTGATTTGTCCCAGCATTGTGGAAGTGATGTACAATTATGAATTAATGTTCTTTTTATTAATTGAGCAAAATAAAAATGCAACCTTAGGGTCTCCTCAGGGTAAATAATGTAGTTCACTACAAGATCATAAACAGTATTTTTAAGTTGTGGAAAGTGACCAGGCTTTAAACATCTTTTTAAAAGAAAATACTTCAAAGTAACCTCACAATTCTTTAAAATGGCCAGATGGATGGCTGCTTGATGTCATATCAACCCTTGAAGTCTGTGTCTCCTGCTAACAGCAAGAGAAATATTATAAACCTGAGTGAACCTCATTCCCAGATCAGATGAACATTAACCCTAGCATGCTGCCAAGAAAAACATTTCTCATTCAGTGCAGTGAACGAGAGTTCTTCCTATGGACAAGGGAGGAAGTCATTTGCCAGATGTTGCTGTTTATTTTACAAGTCTCTCTCTGACTTGTGCTTATTTTCTCTTGACCTTCCCAGACTTCTCCCATATATACCGGGTAGAGAGAAATTAAAAGTCTGGAAACCTTCCTAAGAAGTACCTCCAATCCAATAGTATTCCAGCCCAATAGTTCAGAGCTCCAACATGTGGGCTTGGTTACAAATCCAGCTTAGCTGATGATGGAAACTAAGCAATTATGTGTTGTACATACCCTGCTATCTGAAAATCAGTCAGTAAGGCCCACTAGAGTGACACTTGATTGTGTTAACAAGCACCTATGATATATTTTCTTTTTAAGATAACTGCCAGTTCGTTGTTGATACCTTAAGAAGTCCAAACAGAAAGGGAAAGTTCAATCCATATTGGTTTTTTTCAGGATGGAATACACAAGGTAATCCTGACTAGTTGTCCAATTGGCTCTTGGGTCAAATGACCTGGATTTGAACCCCAGCTCTTCTACTTAGATTTATGAGTTAGGTAAGTCATTGCTCTGATCCAGAATTCACTTTACTCATATAAAATAAGGGAAATGGACTTGTTCATCTCTAAGGCTGCTTGTCAAATCTAGAGGCTAAAGACTTCCTATTATTCTTAAATACAGCACTTTGCTAACCCAACACCAAGTTGAAAATGGAACTCACATGGTTAGGCTACTGAGCCTAGGGAGGCCCCTGCCTAACCATACCTCTCAGCCTTTTTACCGGTGGTCATGTCCTGCTTGTGGTAGAGCTAAGTTTCAGCTTCAGCCCTGGGGCAGAGCTGGAGTTTCCATCTTCCAGCTCCTTCCTCTGAGTCTCTGGTTACAGTTGAGCAAGCTAGGGTGGGAGGGAAGGGCAGGATATGCACTGGGGCCAAGAAAACAAGAGAAGGGGAAAGGAGGAGGGCAAGGCTATACAGACAAATGTTTACTAACTGCCTCTCCAAAAATGTATGATATACTTTTAAGTTTAACCTGCATTTTTATCATTTCTGCATCACATTCTTAAGTCTATGCAATCAATAAAATAAAAAATTAAGCCCCAATTCATATTTGCCAGTTTCAGAAGTATAAACACTCACACTGAAAATTCAACAATCACCTTACAGCATGCTAGAGCTGTCTCCAGCACACTCCTGAAGTGTGTCAATTTGTGGTGCTCAAGTTTCAATGAGATCCATGCTCCAGGAGTCCTAGAAAGAGTGGATTTAAAAACTTCTCAGGTTGTGCTCTCTGACAACTGAAATTTCAATGCAATTAACTAATTAATACCATCAAAACTTTTTCTAATTTATAAACACCATGGAAATGGTAGTGGGCTGCCTACTGAACAAAACCACTTCTCTATATCTTGAATGTGTTAGATTCCTGAAGGATTATTTGGGGCTTCATCAGTTGTGAAGATATTCAGCTGTGAGGATGACTGAGGGTGCTTTCATTGTCTTCTCCTACCTCAGCAGTCAATCCTTCTCCTCTTGAGGATGGATTAATGAGGACATTGCAGTGTAAACATTGTAAACTAATTTGTGGGCAACTGATATGGAAATCAGCATCACGGAAATAACTGAAAACTTCCTCCAAGTAACTACAACACAGAAAAAGCAAGTAGAAGAAAAATGCCTATTATTTAGGCTATGATATGTAGTCTAATGGACAACCCATTAACCTCATCTGTCAGTACACACACACTCACACACACCACATACACACATCTGCAACACAGTTGCTGATGTTTCCACCCCTACATAAACAGAAAGTGACTAATGGCATATAGACAGAGATAAGCAGGTATCAAGTACCTACTATATGCCAGGAATTGTACTAAGGTATACAAAGATAAAAACAAGAACAGTCCCTCACCTCAGGGGTCTTATATTCAGCTGGCAGAAGTGTCATTAGTGAAATATATGACCAGATTCAAAGATGAGCCGGTCACAGAGTAATAGTGGGAAACAGCTGATAGGCCACATGTTTCATTGACATTTATGAAATGAAACACATAGAAGACACATAGAAGGCCCCCTCCAGGTGGGGTAGTCCCCCACTCCAATCCAATGAAGTCACAGGACATGGATGGTGGGAGTTGGACAGGACGGGCAGCCACAGACAGGTTGTAAGCTACAGAAACATACACATCAATGGGATCAGAGATCCAGTGGAATATTGGAATATGACTGTCCTGTTTTAGGATCATTTTCCCCTTTTTTTAACTGACATTTCACATTCAATGCATTTAAGAAAATATTCTTTTTATTCCAATTTCAAATATAGGTCTGGTAGAACTTTCATTATAAAATTCTCGCCTCATTCTTAATTGGTAATATCATGGGACTAGTTTGTCAAATACCATATACATACCCCTCCAAAAAAATGAAAGTTATTAAAAACTCCTTTTTTAAGTAAATCTTTTTTTTCGGTAAAGAGAAAGGTTCAAGTACATACAAATTAGATATGTAGGAAAATTATCAAGAGGTTTTTTTAAGTCACTAAGAAAACATATCCCTTCTCTTTCTCAAGGAGTGAGACACCTCATCTAATAAAAATGACCCTTATTTCTATAGCACTTTTAAGCTTGCAAAGAGGTGAAGCCATTAATGAAGTATCATTACATGTACTTTATTGATAAATAAACTGAGGCCCTGAGGCATTATATGACTTTCTCAGGGTCACATAGTATTAAGTCCAAGCTACCTAATTCTCAATCTATTGTTCTCTCTACTTCACCACGAAACAGCTTATAGATTTCTTGTGAGTGAGACAGAGAGACAGACAGACAGAGAGAGAGAGAGAGAGAACTAGCTTATGACCCTAGGCAAGTCACAACCCTATTTGCCTCAGTTTCCTCATCTGTAAAGTGAGTGGAGAATAAAATGACAAACCACTCCAGTTTCTTTGCCAATAAAACCCTAAATAGGTTATAAATAGGGTTATAAAGAGACTGAAACAAGTGAACAATAAATTATACAGTATTAAAGCCAGATATGTACATATCACCTTTTAGTAATTTTAAAGTTTAATCCAAGATATTCTACTGAAAACCATTGCCTAAATTACATTGTGCTTTCAAACCATATAAACCAGTTGTATCAAATTCAGATAGGAACAGAGGCCACTAAACCTTACATAAAGGATCACTGTAGCTGCAGGTTAACTTGGAAAATCACATATTAACATTATTTGTGTTCTATTCTATTTTTATTTATTTTATTAAATATTTCCCAATTACATTTTAGCCTAGTTTAGGCTACATTTGTGACTTGGTGTTTGATACCTGTAACGTAGACCAACTCAAAGTGAATTCAATGCTTATTAAAATGCAATTTCTTTTTTTATAATTAAGATTTTTTTTTTTATTGTTAGCTTACAACACTCAGTTCTACATAACTTTGAGTTTCAGATTTTCTTCCCCCCCCCTCCCCCTCCTCCCTCCCCAATTCAGCATGGAATCCGATATATCTTCTACATATAACTTCACATTGAAATTATTTACACAATAGTCAAGTTGTAAAGAAGAATTATGACCAATGAAATGAATCATGAGAAAGAAGAAACAAAACAAAAAAAACGAAAGAGAAAAAAAAGGGGTGGGGGGAAGGCGAGCATAAAGTATGCCTCGATCTGCATTCAGACTCCATAGTTCTTTCTCTGGGTGTAGTTAGCTGTCTCCATCATGAGCTCTTTGGAGTCGTCTTTGAACCTTGTATTGCTGAGAAGAGCTAAGTCCATCAGTGTTAGTCATCATAGAATCTATGTATCTGTGGCTGCGTATAATGTTCTCCTGGTTCTGCTCCACTCGCTCAGCATTATATCATGTAGGTTTTTCCAGGTTATTATGAAGTCCATATCATCCCTATTTCTTATAGCACAGTAGTGTTCCATTACATTCATATACCACAACTTGTTCAGCCATTCCCCAATTGATGGGCATCCCCTTGATTTCCAATTCTTTGCTACCACAAAAAGAGCCACTATAAGTATTTTTGTATATATGGGTTCTTTTCCCACTTATGTGATCTCTTTGGGATACAACCCAAGAACTGGTATTGCTGGGTCAAATGCTATGAACATTTTTAAAGCCCTTTGGGCATAGTTCTAAATTGCTCTCCAGAATGGCTGGATCAGTTCACAACTCTACCAGCAATGTAACAATGTTTGTTTTCCCACATCCTCTCCAGCATTTATCATTTTCTGTTTTGTCATTTTAGCCAATCTGACAGGAGAAATGTGGTATCTAAGAGTTGTTTTGATTTGCATTTCTCTAATCAGCCGTGATTTTGAGCATTTTTTCATATGCCTATAGATATCTTTAATTTCTTCCTCTGAAAACTGCCTGTTCATTCCTTTGACCATTTCTCAATTGGTGAATGACTTGTATTCCTATATATTTGGCTCAGTTCCCTGTAT
>JAQQSZ010020004.1:0-10243 GCA_028646595.1 Phalanger gymnotis
GGTTTGGGGAAAAATAGGATTAGCCACGGAGAGAGAATAGCAATAATTTCTTAAATTAGTTGATGCTTCAATAATATCTTTTTCATCGGTGTTGGTATTCCTATCACTGACTTGAATGGCAACCCTACTATGCTGATCTAGGTAGATCTTCATGAGCTGTTCTGCTAAAATATTCATCTCTCAGCAGTCAACCCAATGATCTACATGAGATCTCCATGAATTCAACAAGGCTGGTCATTGAGATATTCTTGGGTCTACAATCAAAGACTTTTCCCATTTGTTAAGATATGTTATAAAATTCATTCAACCATAATATCCTTAGAGAATCCAGGGACATCTCAATACTCTGATGACATTGGAGTGCAACTTCAGTGGAAGATTTTGTCATGGAAAATCTAAAATAAATAAGGTAATACACATAAAATTTCTAGGTTTGAAAATATATAATTTCAAACTCAGATACTTTAATTTCAGAAAATGCTGCTTATGTTGTATTTCTTTTTACGGGGCTCAGGTTGAAAAATTGGAAGAGATAATTCCCCCAATTTCTTTTTTTTTGTTGTTCATTAAAACTCTGCCTGTTTTTTTTTTTTTTTGCTTCCCCATCTTACTGAGGAATACATATTTCTTTTAGTTGTGGCAGTAAAGATACATCACTCAAATTTTTCATCATATATTTATTTTAGGGACTTATAGAAACTTTAGCAGTAAACACATTGTTCCGAAAGGGATGTGGTAGGTCTAACAGGCTAATTCTTGAACATACTCACTGAATCTCTATTAGAACAAACCCATTACTTGAAAGCTTCCCAAGTACTGTAGAAAACTGAAATTAGTATAATAGAATCATCATTAAGAAAAAAAAGGAAACTCAAGAACATTCAGGCTTATGAGAGTGATGTGAGAGGTATACAGTGCTATTCAATTACAGAGTGATTGGATTATTCTCCCCAAAAGATTTACACTACCAAGCAATCAATAAACTGGGGGTTATCTAAAACATTTACGATCCTTAGGTAATTATTCCTAATACTTAGCTCCCTGGCCACAGATTTGCAGGTGGAGAAGGCATTCCTAATGGAGCACTTGAATTTCCTTCCCAATTGTTCTAATAGCATTAATTGCTGACAGATGGTTTCAACAATAACACCAAGTATATATTTCCCAGGGATAATGCTATAGATGTAAATGTGCACTAGCTAAGTTCATCTCTTTTTGCATCTTTAGTGAAGTGAAGTAGGGCATGGCTCATCATTGCAGTTTGGGATTCCAATAGGTCTGAGGTTCTCTAATTTGGGGAATTTAACTGCTCTTTGTTTTGTGTGGGTCATGCAATACACATAACAAATGAAAACACAGAAGCAGAACAGCAGAAGATTTACTTTTGTTCTTGGTCTGTGGAGTATAATTCAAAGGGTTAGATAAGTTTCATACTTTTCCTGCCCATGTCCTAACCTTTTAGTAGCTAATGTTCTCTAAATGAAAATATGTCATGAAAATTACCCCTGTGCCACTTAAAGGCAAAAGCAAAAAATAAAATAAAACAAAAGGTGAAAGTGTAGCTCACATGTATTCTGGAGATATTAATTAAAGGTTAGGAGTTATTACAGAAATGAACTGTAGTGGACCAGACCTCAGATGGAGAGTGATTATATGGAGTGTGACTGATGCTACCTCTAGATGAAGTGCACACTCCTTCGGGAATTTAAAATTTCTTTTGGTTGTGCAGTAGCTTTCTCCATTCCAATCTAAGTACACGTCTCAGGCGAGGATCAGAAGATGTCTTCAGCAGTGATTCAAATTAAGGCTAGGCTGAAATGATACTGATTCTGATTCTTTTGAGTCTTTGAAGGATGAGGCTTCCCCAAGTTTTCTGGAAGATTTATGAGTGCTAATTTGTATAACAATAATGTTACTAGCACTTGCTGTGGAGGTGTAAGAATTACAACAAGGCCAACAACACCAGCTCACCTGCTGCTAGCACAGATTCTTTGATCCTCCTTTCTAAGGAAAGCAACTTTAAGGGGTTTACAAACTCACTTTAATTAAATATAGATATATCATTCACTCAGTTCAGGGGAAAAGTCAGCACCTTGAACTTCAGTGAAAACACAAACAGAAATTACAAGAAGAAATTATATAAACAGAGCAAATAACACAAAACAGCAGACAGGGATTCTGTCTGTCCATATTAACATATACATAGTTACCAGAGAGAGAAGTACCATTATTTGGGTTTTCAAAGCCAAGGGGCTCCTTAACACCTACCCAGAATCTTGCTTACTTAAACCACAGGAACACTCTTCCAGTGAGTGAACCCCCAAAGCAAAATGGTAACCTCAGAGTATATATATACCTCCTCAGGGTCAACCCACAGAGGATGTCACTACCATGTGACTCATATTCATATGACCTAGGTTTCTTGTGACTAAAGCGAGTCATCAAAGACTCTTGATTCAATCAAACATTCCTGACTCAAACAAAGGCAAGACTCAATCAAAGGTACTTTTATGCCTTAGTGCTGAGAAGCATTCCAAAAGCAAAAAAAAAAATAGCAAAAAGTCCCGCCTTGCTTGCCATTACAATTGGCCACATGGCATATTCCTGAGCTCCTGCAATTCTCATTGGATGGAGCATGTTAATTTAACTTGGGGTCAGTTCTTTATATTCTAATGATTGGTCTCTGATCATCAGTGACATAAACTATAGTCACCTGTTATCTAGGAGGATCCTATGATGGACTGGTCCATCTATGTGATCCAAGGATATGGTCAGTGACACTGTGTAGTCTGGTAGTAAGAATATTTGTAAATAACCTGAGGGTTATTTTTATAGAAGTTTCTCTCATCTTAGTGTGGTTGAGGTGCCAAAACTGTTCACATAAGACAGAAGAAAAAGGAGAAAAAACAAATCTGTTGCAATTTTGAAAAGCAAGTTGGTGAGGATACGAGTATCTAATGACAAAAAAAATCTATTAACTTAACATGCAAGGAAAAGTGATTATGATAAATCATTTTGAATACAAAAAAAATCTTAAAGATATTCCTAAGCTGAATTTAGGAATATGGTTTCCTAAAATGAGGGTTACTATTTAAAGCTACAATATAAGAAATAAAAATAATAGTAACAGTAACCAATATGATAATAATTAATGATAATAATAATAATAATAATGACTGAACCTGGCACTGTCACTTCAACATGAAGTGATTCAGATATCCTTAGCACCTCTCAATGTTACTAGGTTACAGCCATCAATATTAGACATGAGCCAAAGGAAAGATAGGCCACCTTGGATACTCTTTTAAATTTCCAAAAACCTCAACAACTCTAGGGAAATTTTTAATGGATGCAGCCTTTTGACTGAGTCCAAGTTTGGCAGAACAAATTATTTTGTTAAGAGGATTTGTTTTAAGAAGTTTGGTTTCAAAGGGCTGCACTTGATGATGTAAAGGGTCGTATGTGGCCCTGAAGTTGCAGGTTTCCCACCCCTGCACTTGTATAATGTACAGTGCAACCTACCTAGGCCTTCTCATTCTATGTAACTCCTGTCCATGTGGTCTCTCAGGCCTTAACAACAGGTTGATCAACTTCCTAGGTAGCTTCCTCAAAATCTTTTGCTTTTGAGTGTGTATCAATGGAGACCATGGACTGTCTGTATTTCTTGCTCTCATCACATAACCAGCCTTCCTCTTTTGTGTGGTCATATTCCCAGGGCCTAGTTCAGTATTACATATATAGGAAGAACTCAATAAATATTTGAAGAATTGACTTGATTTGAAGTAAACTGAACAAGATTTGAAACCCTGAGAATCAAAGCAAGTCATAGTGTGAATCAGAACAAGGAAGCTAATGTTAAACATGGTTAGATTTGTACTTAGTCTGAGCTCTCCTTATGTATAACTGCCACTCCTGTCTGCCTGCCTGGCACCCAGCAGTAAAAGCTCCAATATTCCTCAAATATATAGGTACTTAGCATGTATTTTGCAAATTTCATAAATAAAAGTCCTTTCTTTTCACTGCATAGGATTGCACAGATGCCAACTTTTCGACAAGTCTTAATGTCATCACCTTTCCTGGTAATACTCTAAAATCTACATGTTTCTAAACACTTGAAATGCATGCTGCATAAATCACCATGGGCCAGGCTGCAGTGACAAAGCCTGTGCTATTCATTGGCTGCCTTCCCTTAGTAATGAGCCTGAGTGATATCTACTCTCTCCTCAGAATAACTAAAATGCACTAATGTGAACCCTGGTCTTTAAATTATATTTTATATGTAGCTGCCTGGTAAGCAAATTTGATTTCATGCAAATATTTTGAAGCAGATTAGTTGATGGAGAAACAACATCTGAATGTTAATAATGTGCATCTCTCCAGACACAGGGTGAAAAATCATTCAATCCAAGGAAAAGTGTCAACTTTAATAAAGCAATGTCAGGTTTTGCCTCCCCCATAGCTGGCCTATATTGACATGAAAAATTATAATGGTGAAAAAACAGAACTTTTCAGATATAAACAACTTAACTGTACAATGAAATTTTCACCAGAAAGGGGCAAGTCTATGGAAGGAAGGAAGTTCTCTAAAGAATATCATTGCCATCTATTGACAAGGAAATCTTTCGAAAGGATCAAGGCTCTTTTTTCACCCAATCAAACTGAATAGATTTTCTTTTAAGTAATTGTGTCAATCAGTAGAGAGAAAAGTAATTTTGGCAAATGAAATATAATTCTTTGGATTTTGAGGCAGAACAATAGATTTGACTCCTGTTTCTTCCACTTAATATCTTTCTGGCCTTGAGGATCACTTTCCCTCCTTGTCCTCAGTTTCCTCAATTGACTAAGGAGGTTTATGCATTACTTCATTTTAGCTCAACATTCTAAGTCAGAGATTCTTTGGGGGGGGTGGCAATGCAGTAAAGGGAACTTCATCCAAATACCCAAAGAAGATGCTTTGAGATTTTAATCTCAATGACTATGTTTGAATACTAACTCTACTACTTGTTTCCTATGTGACCTACAGAATGTCACAAATGGAAGAAACCTCTGTGGCTGACTTATCCAACCTGTACCTGAAAAATAAAATTCCAAAGAGAACTTATGAGCACCGTCTTTGCTGGAAGATCTTAAATAAGGAGAAACCAATACCTTCCAAGAAAACTCATCTAACTTTGGGTTATCCCTCTAAATATTAGCCCCTTTTCCTTACAATAAGCCAAGACTTGCCTATTAGCAACTTCTAACCATTCTAACTGGCTTTGCCCCCTGAGGTCCAGCAGATTAATTTGTATATCTTTAAAGTGATATCCCCATGAATTCTTAATGACAGCTCTTATGCTCCACCTAAATCTCTTATCTAGGTGAAATAACCCCAATACCATCCTGGTTATTTTCCTCTGGACAGTCTCCCCCTTATAACCATCCTTCCTATCATGTGGTAATTAGAACTGAAAATAATGCTCCTACTATGGTCAGACCACAGACTCTAACCCTAACCCTAAGTTTGTGGGAACACAATCTTATTCTTGGTTGTCATGTCATTCTTCATGGAGCCTAATTTCACTTTAGCAAAGATCTCAGTAAATAAATACTTATTAAGTCCCTACTATGTGCCAGCCATTTTGCTAAGTGTTAGGGATACAAAGAAGGAATAAGATGTTTTGGATTCCTTGATTACCAGTATCAGGTGAGCTATTCAATCTCTGTCAGCCCCATTGTTTTTAAGGGTAAAATTAGAGTTTAAGATTAAATTACATCTAAAGTTTTTTTCCGGATCTGAAATTCAAGAATGTCATGGCCCTCTGGCTCTAAAAACACTATGATCTGCCATCTGACCCTATGACCTTTTCAAATATTCTTCAGAATATAATTACTCAGTAGCTCCTAGACATGTTCACTCCTAAAATCAGCATGACTGATTTAGACTTTGGCAAAAAAAAATGTTTCGATTATTTCAATCATATACTTACATTCCATTTTGTGCTTGCCTCAAATTCTAGTATTTAAATATGATTTCATATATCATAACCAGGTTGAACATTTAAGTGTACAAATAAATGTATAATCAAGTAATCAATCAGCAAACATTGAGGTTCACTATGTGTACCAGTTATACAGATATTTGATTCAGTAACAAAAAATTCAACGTTTTATTATATGTCATATAATTTTTGCAAATAACCACTCCTTTGATATTTTTATTAATGAACTATATTTTCAAATTCATTATTCCTTTTAATCATCTGATTTTTAAAAAAATACTTTGAAAAACAGGAAAAAAACAATGTTTTAAAATATGTTTCTTACGTAGTTTTTTGCATTGTTTTGAAGTAAAACTTTGGCAAAACTTTCACAAGAAGAATCTACCTATAGTTATGTTCCTCTCGTCTATATGTCTTATTTACTTTCCTGTCTGCATATCCATTGTTTGCATCAGTGAATTGATTCACTCAATAAGTCTGTAGTAATATATGCCAAGTATTCTGCTAAATTAATGGATACAAGAAGTAGAATGACCATCTTTGCCTTTACATTGTAATGGGGGAAGAAAGCACATAAAAGGGAGCTGAACAGGGGGTTGGGGAAGTTGGTACAGAAAGCCTTTTGGAAATGAGTTAGCTGTGCAGCCTAGAGGAAGGATGAAGACATTTTAGGCCACAGGCTCTTCCTTAACTTGGACATTCTGTGAGGAAGCAGGAAATCAGAAGGGGAGACCTTAAAAATGGAGAGTACTTCCAATAACATAAAAAGTGCAGGAATGGAATGAACTTTCAGTCAAAGAGATTTCTACTGCATGGCAGAGAAAGTCCTGTAGTGATGCCTCAGCAGTACAGATTGGAGAGGGAGAAAGATATGGATCTATGCAAATGCCAAGCCAAAAGGACTTGGGGTTGGGCAGAAAGGAAGACAGATATGAATGTCTCCTTCTGAGACTGTGGCCAAATTTTTCTTTGGCCCATCCTTATTTCTTTTAATTCCTGAGTTCATGGCCTACAATTTATTTCCTTATTTATCATATGGAATTGAGATAAAATAATTATATTAAAAGTTTATTAATATTTTCACTTGTCAATATGCATACTTAGCAGAGGAAATAATTTGACCAATGTACTCAAATTCATTATAAATTTATCCTAACAAAAATATTGAAAATTAATTATGTCAACATAGCATAAATTTTTGAAAGAGTACTAGGCCTAAATTCCTGTACCATCTTGGCACCCGTTATCCTAAAAACTTCCACTGAGAAGGCAATTATTTTTCCCTGAGTATATCCTAATTAGTGCTATTAGGATCCAAAGCACAGGCCTAACCATGTCATTCTACAGGTCAAAAATCTCCAATATCTCTCTCCTATAGGACAAAAGATAAACTTTATTTTGATATTATGGTCCTTTACAATGTCTCAATGTTAGCTTTCCAGAATTATCATATAATACTCTCTTTCGTATACATTATTTTCTTGTCAAATGGCCTATTTGATATTATTTATACAAAACATTGCGTCTCCCGTCTCTACATCTTTGCAAAGGCTGTCACCCATACCTGAAATGTGCTACCTTTGAACTTCAATCTCTTTGAAACCTTGTTTCTGTTCAGTCAGCTCAAGGCCAACCATTCCCCATTCTCCAGCTAG
Source organism: Phalanger gymnotis (assembly GCA_028646595.1). Classification (NCBI taxonomy): domain Eukaryota; kingdom Metazoa; phylum Chordata; class Mammalia; order Diprotodontia; family Phalangeridae; genus Phalanger; species Phalanger gymnotis. The sequence goes on from JAQQSZ010020004.1 coordinate 7,637, forward strand.
TGTCTCACATTATACTGAATGACTTTGTATGTATTTTGTAGATATTTCTTATTAATTTTACACGTTATATAGTTTCTTATTTTGCATTCTTTGCATGTATCTCATATATATTTTACATGCTTATTTAATTTATTTTTGCTCTTAGAATGCAGTCTCCTTGAGAGCAAACAAGCACTGGATCATGAGCCAGCAAAAGAAACTGAGAAGGAATATTAAGATAAGTATAAGGAAATTGGGGAGAGAGTAGTGTCTGAATTACCTAGGGAAAAAAAGGTGTCCAGGAGAGCATGTTCAGTAGTGTCAAATACTAATCACCTTTTTCCCAGGGGCCATAGTGGTTATAGGTTACAGAGGAAAAAATAAATAAACAACAGAATCAATCCTCTCAAGGAGCTGGAAAGAAGACTCACACACATATTTATATGTGTGTGTGTGTGTGTGTGTGTGTGTGTGTATGTGTGTTAATTGGTATAAATGTGTCTGTATGTATATGTATAAATATATATGCATGTATACATATATATAAATATGTAGACATAATTAACATTTGCCTATATAGACATAAACATATGTGGAATACACATCAAAACAATTTCTACGACACTGAAAACAATAAAAAGGTGATTAAAAACTGGTGGTTACGAAGGGAGATCCATTGAAGATGAAGAGGAATCAGGATTGTAAAAGGTAGTACTTGAATCAAGTGTTCAAGAAAATGAGGGATTTGTTCTTGAAAACACAGGATTCTCTGATATGAAGGTATGGAGGGAGACTTTCAAGGCATGGGGAATAGCAAGTGAAGCACATACAAGTGAGCTATAATGTCATGTTTGAGGAGCATAAAGAAATTAAGCAAACAAGTAATTCTAAGGAAACATTACTAGGAAAAGAATTCTCCTCCACCCACTACTCTCAATTCATATTGTCCTTTCTAGGATGCTAGGCATGGGAAATACAAGGGTTTGTATTTGACATCAAATTCACTCTGTCCACAAAAAATGGTTACCATACATACAAGTAATGTGATTAGATTAATACGACATTATACTATCAATTCCAAAAGCATCTCTCCAACAAGCTCAAAAGAGCCAAAGGAAACAATCTCATAGTGAGAAAAGGTATTGTACCCAGAAGACCTTGTTAATTTGAGAGAGGTTACTTGTTAATGTCCATTCACACAGATTAGTTTAAGAGATTGGTAAACTGTTACTTAGCAGGGTCAAGAAGATTAGAAATATTGCTATTATTGGTCAGAGAGTTGTTATGATGGTGGGCTCCCAATACTCACTGTCTGGAAAGAGTGGAGAAAGAAGATAGACCTAAGAAAAACTCCAGTTACTTTACTTTCATGTAATAATGGAGTGTCACATGTCAAGCATGTTCTCAAAGGTTCCTTCATCCTAAAGGATGTTTCTCTTGCTCCTATGTCTGCATCCTCTACAGAAGAATAAATAAATGCTCATATAGGCATACACACACATGACATTCCCAGACAGATAGATCAATAGATAATTATATGGATGATAGATGGATTGTTTGACAAATAGATGATGATAGACAATTTTATAGATGGTAGAGATAGATAATGGATAGATAGACAGATAGATATATTGGTAACACATATAGCATTTATTAAGTGCAAATAACAGGTTCTGTAGTAAGCACTGGGGAAACAAATACAAACCAGAAAGACAATAACTGCCCTTAAGTAGCTTACAATCCAATAAAAAGAAGAAACCCTATAAAGAGGTGTTGGAAACTTCAGAAAATACACTGGAGGCCTGGGCTGTGGTACAATAAAGGAAAAAAAAATAAAGGTTCATCAGAATCTGGGGCCTAAAGGTAAAACACAAGCTTCCACTGTGGTAAAGATCATTAGAAAGGAGGATCATGGGAGGGGGGGCAGAGCCAAGATGGTGGCTGGAAAGCAGGGACTTGCCTAAGACTCTCTCTCAGAAACCTCTAAACACCTATAAAAATGGCTCTGAACAAATTCTAGGTTTGTAGAAACCACGAAATAGCAGAGGGAAGCAGGCTTCAGCCCAGGACTGTCTGGATGGTCACGGGGTAAGGTCTATTGCACGGAGCTGGGAGAGGGGCAGAGCAGAGCCCAGTGTGGGCTGTGCCATGACCAACCAGACTAGGAGCCAGGCAGAACAGGCCTAAGCGCCCTGAGTCAGTGAGCTGTGGCAGTTACCAGACTTCTCAACCCACAAACACCAAAGGAAGCAGAGAAGGTTAGTGAGAAAAACTGTGTGGGGGAGAGTGAAAGGAGTTCGTGGTTCAGCCACTGCCACAGGGGTAGTGGAGATGGTGCAGCTACAGAACTACAGCTGCAGTTGCTTCTGGCCCCAGGCTCACCTAGTGGAAGGAATTAAGTGGCGGATCAGAGGGGGAGTGCAGAGCCTGCTCAGATCTGAATAGTAGTCCAGGTTGGTGGTTCTTGGGGGAGGAGGAGCGCTGGTGTGGCAGAGCTTGCTGTTTAGAAATAGCTCTGAAAACAACAGTGCAGCCCCTCAAGCTTGGGACAAAGTACTGTATACTGTATAAGCAGTCATACCCTGATGAAAAACTCAAGGGTCAAGTAGTTGGCTGGGAACATGGCCA
>JAQQSZ010020005.1:0-10243 GCA_028646595.1 Phalanger gymnotis
AAAAAAAAATCTCTGGCTTCATTTCTTCTAGTATTTTTGCAGTCCTTGTAAGAAATCCTTTCTTTCTTCTAAGTCTCTGCTTGCAATTATTATGAAATTACTCTCCTTATAGATTTAGGGCCATATCTCACCTAATTATGATTCTAATACTCTGCATCTTTCTTGGTTATATTCATATCTTCAAATTTCATTCCTGAATTATGTTTTGCGTACAAGATGCCAACTCCTATTGTGATTTTTGGTGGTGTAGTTGGCATTGCTGATTTCATCTTGTCTTCTGGCTTGATGCATTAACCTCCACCTTCCAGGGACGGGTCCTTTCTAGATATTTTAAGGTTTAGAATGGTGGATTTTCATGCCCGCTATATTTTTCACAAAGGAATGTTAAGGACTTAGGCATTAGGTGTCCTGGTATGAACACTGATGCAATGGCAGTGATTATTGCTATTCTTCGTCACTTGCAAGTCAGTTTCTGACCACTCTGGGTTTCTTATGGGGAGTCCACTGTCTCTACCTTCAAATACAGTCTTGCAGGCTACAGGTGAGTCTGATTGCACTGGGATGATGCATGGCTTGTTTGCCTGAGCATCAGAACTGGCAATGTGAGTAGCTGCTTTCCCTATTGCCCCAGGCTTCTGGCTTTTATGTGTGCTTCTGAGGTGGATGAATTTACTTAATTTAATTGCTCTTTGGCTTTTTCCAAACATTATTTAGTCTGATGTGGTTTTTAGTCTTATTGCTGAAGTAGGTGTTCACATCAGGTGGTCAGACTCTGCTTAGCTAGTCTAGGTATGTTGGCTGAAAGGCAATAGGCATTCTCCATCCACTCAATTTTGCCTATCTGAATAGTTAGGGTGAGATATTATGAGCGACAATGGATCTCATTTAGGAAGCTCTGCAGCATTTTGGGGCTTAATGCAATTGGTACAATGTCATCTGAAACAGAAGCATCTATCTAGAGTACCTCCCCATCTAGAAGGAATCACTTTTCCTATTATACTCTGTACCAGACATTTTCTATGATAGTGGCAAAACTTCTGATGTGTCTGCCTCCCTCTTCATGCCGCATTTAATATAAATAATCAGAAGAATGTCCAAGTTAACTTTGTTGTTGCTTGTATCAATGAATCTTATATGATCTTCAGTATATACTACACATGGTCTGATGGGAAATACCTTGTGAGAAGAAAGTCTTTAAGGATATATTTTGTTATTTTGAATATATTTTTAATAGTCAACAATATTCTTTGCATCCATCAATCAATCATGTAAGTGTAGAGATGTGTTCTCTTGTGGAATACACTTAGCAAAATTCTGCCTGGGAAAAGATTTGTCAAGATTTTAAAAATAAACCTTTATTCAACTGTGACAATTGAGCTGCTACATTTGGGCTCTAATATCACAGTCTCTAATGTTCTATGGTAAGAAGTAAAAATGGGGGGAGGAGCGACTAGATGGCACATTGAGTAGAGCACTGGCCCTGAAATCAGGAGGACCTGAGTTCAAATCTGGCCTCAGACACTTGACACATGTACTAGCTTTGCCTTGTCAAAAAAAAATGTAAAAATGGCACTAACAAAAGGAAAAATAGTAGATCAGCACACATAGTAACACATATTTTGGAAGCAACACAATTTTGAGAGTATTGAGGGACGGCACCTCAGGTTATCATCTGAAAGTAGGGTAGACACTGAACAAATGAGGAAAAAAATCATAGACATTACTACTTCCACAAAGATTAAGAAAATCTTAATAACTATCAGCCTATATGCCTATTTTCTCATCTTTATAACAGCATGTTTTGAGGGCATACTTAATGAAAACATGAAAGGATTTGGGCAACTCAACTAAAGAGAATGGTAGAAATGCTAGAACTTGAGTTCAGCTGCCATAGTCTTTGAGAACCAGTGTTTACCTCTACAACAGGAAGACTTTGGAGATATAGATATAGTACTAAAGAAATGGCATTAGTAAGGACATGTAAGCATTATAGAATACAAACCTTTTTCAAGATGCTCATTACTTTTTCCATATTATCTACAAGTTCTTGAATTTTCTTTTGAAATAATTGTAGCTCCATTTGGCATGAAGGCACACCCTCAACTGAGTCTCAAAAGGCTTTATATTTCTCAATCACTTTAAGCTAAAAGACTTGGTAGAAACCACAGTTCAATAATTGTCTTTATATAAAGTGTAGTAATGTCGATATGTTTGCTCTTAAGTAATCTCTATACTTAACAAACACAGAACTACATATGAAGCAATTAAATTCTTAGTAAGAGAGCACTAGTACTCTCATAAGCTTAAGTGCACACTGTTATCCTTCTTAATTGCCAAAATGTCCTTGGACCTCTTTATTACAAATGCAGTCATGATATTTCCCAAATAAATCATCTAATGCTGGTGATTATACAAATGTTTTATTTCTGGCATTAACACTAAAACTATTCTTGATTAATTGTAGAGCAATTGTAATGCCCACTTTATATCTATCTATTGATTTCCATAATGTAGCTATTGCTTAATTATATATGGCAATTACTAAAGCAAATCTTTTCATAATTTCATTAATATTATCTAACACTTTATCCTTCTCACTAAAAAACCCAAACACCAAGATATGTCCACTGATAATAGCTTCATCTTCCAAAATTTTTCTATTGTTAAAACAAACAAACAAAAAAAAACCACACCAGCTAGGCTCATAGATTTAATGGTAGAAGATAGCATAGAGATTTACTCCATCCAACCCTTTTATTTTAATTATCATTTTTATTGGTGTCCTATGTTTTTATATTAAGTTTATTTCTAAATATATTGCTGCCTTTCCTCTAGCCAAGAAGCCACCACATTTTAACAAAAGTTTTAAAAAGAGGGCAAAAAACCCCTGCAACATGTGTCTGATAGTATACAACATTCCACCCTCACAATCTCCAACCTCTATAAATTTCTTAACTTTTCTTTGGGGATAATTTTTAAAATTATAACAACATAATATGCAGTTTCTTTGAGTGTTTTGTTTACATTACTGTAATCAATGTGTATCTTATATGCCTCGTTAGGCTTACTTCACCTTGCATCAGTCCATATAAGTTTTCCCACAGTTTTCTGAAGTCTTCAATGTTCAATGTTGCATAATAATGTCATATTCCATCACACAAAGGCATCACAGTTTCTTTAGCTATTTTCCAATTCTTGAATATTTTGTTTCTAATTCTTTGCTACCATAAATTGTTGGCATGGATATTTTGGTATATACAGGACCTTTCTTTCTGTCTTTGACTTCCTTTAAGAATATGCATAACAACAGGATTTCTGAGTCAAAAGGCATAGATATTTTGTTCACTTTTAAAAGAAGAATTAGATGCTTTTGACTCTAGGAGCAAACTGCTTCGTGTTGAAATAGGCAAGTTCATGAAACCCGTGAAGGTGGTACTGGTCCTGGCCAGATGGTATTTCGGGCACAAAGCCATCATCATCAAGAATGTTGATGATAGGACCTCTGACAGGCCCTACAGCCATGCCTTGGTGGCGGGTATTGACTGTTACCCTCGAAAAGTGACTGCAGCAATGGGCAAAAAGAAGATTGCCAAGAGATCAAAAATCAAGTCCTTTGTGAAAGTTTATGACTACAACCACCTCATGCCCACCAGATACTCCGTGGATATTCCATTGGACAAAACAATTGTCAACGAGGATGTGTTCCAGTGACCTTGTGCTAAAACATAAGGCAAGGAGGGAGGTCAAGATCAAGTTTGAGGAAAGGCACAAGACAGGCAAAAACAAGTGGTTCTTCCAGAAGCTGTGGTTTTAGAACTACTGTATTGGTCAATAAATAAAATGCTTACTAAAAATTAAAAAAAATAAAAGCAGAATTAGAAATTGCTTTGCGGAATGGTTGGATCAATTCCCAGCTCCACCAACAGTACACTTGTCTTATGTCTTCCAGTATTGACTATTTTACTATTTTGCCATGTTGCCTAATTTGCTGGGTTTCAGGGAAAACTTCTTTGCTTTATTTGAATTTCTTTCATTAATTATTTAGAGCAATCTTTTATGTGGTTGTTAACAGCTTCAATTCTTCTTTTGTGAACTGTTATTTTTCATATCTTTTGACTGTTTATTCACTGGAGAATAATTCCTGGTCTTACACATTTGTGTTAATTCTCTACATACTGGGCTATCAGACCCTTATTAGAAATATTTGACTCAATTTTTTTCACAAACAATAATTTCCTTTCTTGTGCTTTGTAAGTAGAGCTGTGAATGAGTACAACTACTTTGGAAAGTACTTTGGAATTGTGTAAATAAAATGACTAAAATGTTCTTATCCTTTGACCTAGTGATCAAACTAATAAGTGTGTACACACGTACACACATGCATTCAAACACGCACATGCATATACACATACATATATAAATACCCCAAAGATGTCGCTGATAAAAATAAATACTCTATATACACCAAAACATTTATAGTTATGCTTTTTTATGGCAACAAAAAAACTAGAAGCAAAGTTCATGCCCATAATTTGAGAAATGGCTAGATGAATTATGGTACATGAATGTAATGAGATATTACTATGCTCTAAGAAGTAAATATGATGAATATAGAAACATAGAAAGACATATGAATTGATGAAGAGGCAAGAAAACAACATGCATAATGACTATAACAATGTATATGTTAGAGTAACCACTATAAAACAAAAGGTCAATGTTTCAGAATTTAAAAAGAAAACCATGGCCCAAAAGATAAAGTATGAGAAGACACCATCCTAGATTCCACAGGTGTGGAACATTGTATATATTTTCAATCATTTTTGATGTATTGATTGGTTTTGCTGATTTTTTTCTCTTCTTCATTTATTTCTTTAAAATTATGTTATGTGAAATGGCATGCTGGGAAACAGGAGGGAATAAGATGCTGGGAAAAATTTAGATGATGTAAAAAATGTTCCCTTCCTATCCTAACTGCACTGATTTCATTTGTGCAAACCTTTTCAATTTCATGTAACTGAAATTTTAATTTTTTATCCTTCTATCCCTTCTTTGCCAACCCTCTTCCCCAGGCTGCCCTCCTTTGGATCTTCCATTCTGCCCCTGAGACCTCTTCATCTTGGAAGATTATTTTGGTCCTAGAACTCACACCTCATAAGGACTCTTTGCCCCAAACCCACTCCTCTGATTGGAGGGTTCAGCCTAGAACTTATATCTAAAGGAGGGCATCCAGGTCAGTTGTCTTTGACCTTTTCCATCATGTCCCTGGAAGGTACTTTCTTAACCATTCCTTCTTCCCCCTTTATAGTTTCCTTTCAAGCACTGTCTACTCATTAGAATTGAGGGTAGGAATTATTTGTCTTTTTGCTTGCATTTGTCTTCCCAGTGCTTGGAACAATATCCAGCACACAGTAAAAGTTTAATAAATGTTTGCTGAGTGATTAACTTTCATTTTATAGATGAAGACCAGAGAAAAATGACTTCTCCAAGGTCCAACAATGATGGTGCAAAAAGTAGAACTCAGAACTCCTAAATTCTAGTTCAGTATTCTTTTCACAATGCCCTGATTATTGTCATTTTATTAAAAAGAGATGTTATTTTAGGTTAAAATAGGATAAGAAAACCTTGTGGACATGACTGTATTCCTCAGATAAAAAATGTTTTGTTTTTGTTTTTTTGTTTTGTTTTGTTTTTTATCAAATGAAAGCTACATTGCACTATGACTGTACTGTTTAGGTAATGCACACAGCCAAAATGTTTCTCCATCATATTTCCCTGGCTTACTGATTGCAGTCTAGTTAAATGGAAATTAATGGAGATGTTTACTAAACATTTAGTGGATTCAGAAAGGTCTAACTTCTGGGAAATTTCTTTTTATAATGTTACCTACATCAAGAAACAATAATTGGGAATTATTTAGTGATCCAGAAAAAAAAATTTAAAACAAAATCTATTGTTGGTTTAGACAACAGAACAACTTAAAAGTTTTTTTTTTCTCTTCCCACCTATAACCAGCACAAATATCCATTCTTAAAGAGACAGTAAATAGCTTTAACAACTCTTTAGTACCACTACAGCATGAATAGTAGAATCATCCGATCATTATAAATTTGCATTTACGAGTAGACACAAAGATGATCACATTGTGGGATACGGGCACATATTAACTAAACTCATACGCATGACTGTTAAACTAGATTACTAATTCATTAAATTTATGGTGGGAGGTTTACCTGGCATTAGAACCCATTTTGGTCATCTGAAGAGGGCACTCTCTATCTCCGAGCAGGTAAGTTCATTTCAAGTAATTGGATCACAGAAGAATCAAACAGTTGCCTGGGGAGCATAGTGAATAAAGGAAGGTGCCTACTTCCAAAAATCTTCCATCAAGTCCTAATAGCATGATAAAAGACCTTCTTTTAGTCTAAGGATATTTCTGTCTAAAAAATCACCAGCAGGTATCTAGAACCAGAGCACCCTCATCCTCTAAAGGGCTGAAGAAATACTGGCAAATTCTTCTTCCTTCCACTCCAATTCTTTGCCAAGAAAGGAAGAGTCAGACACAACAGAAAAGACTTAACAATGACAAAAATTCCACATAATCAGGGTGTACAAGTCGACATCCATTCTTCCTTGGCTCCCTGTCTAAACTCTATTCATTTAAGTGCCCCCTACTCTGTTATGACAGCATAGCATAGAATATAGCTTGAAAAAGACTTTGCAGATCATCCCAGGGTTCTTAACCTGGAGTCTATGAACTTGTTTTCTTTAAATATACTTTGCTAACTGTAATTCAATATAAATTCTTCCCTCTCCACATTTTATGCCTTAAAAAAATTTCTTCTGATGAGGTTTTAGATTTTACCAGACTGCCAAAGGAACCATAATACAAAGAAGGTTGAGAACTTCAAACCATCGTTTAACACTCATTTTACTATAAGAAAACTGAGGTAAAGAATGTGGAAGTCATGTACCCCAAATCGCATGACTCTGTGTTAAGACACCATTTTTAACATGTTACATTTTAGAATGTAGAGCCTACGGTTACTTGAGAAATACTCTTGATAATTTGGGAGGCACCTTTTTTTTTTGACAGGATTTGGAAACACTCTAACCTTATTCACAATTCACAATGACATAAACCTTCAGAGTGGATTACTTCTCTATTTGAATAATATCCATTTTTAGAATGATCTGTATTAGCTTCAGTTTTAAGGGAAACACTTGCCAAGCCTATCCCAGATTCTGAAAAAGCTAGGCTAGGGTTGGAGATCTCTACTCTGTTCACTGACAGCAGAACATTCCAGGGCTATTTATTTGAACAAATGAAAACAAAACACATCCCATAAGTTCTATAAGCCCAAAGTATATAAACTCCCAAAGGGTTTTCAGGTTTTAATAACAATAGGGTCATTTTCTTTTTTAAGAAAACCATTCAGTGTTTGTTACAACTCCTGAATGTCATCTGAGTTGTTTGAACTGTTTACCATTGAACTGGGACAGAGCTAAAAATAAAGAGGAATTAGATGATGATGACACCCACCTTTGTTTTTCAATGTCTGAGGAACAACCATGCTCCACATAATGTTTATTTTAAACCTATACAATGGAAAAAAAGCAAAGCTATTTTTCTTTAACTAAATCTGTGACTTCACTGCTATAGATGAGAATAGATGAATAACTTTCTCTATCAATGAAGATCAGATCTTTGTAAATAATTATTTGGATAGCTGCTTGAGACTTTTAACCAGGGACAACCTCAAGTGTCAGAAAGAACTGGGACTTCTTCAATAGAGCTAGAGCTCTATTGGTGAAGCCACACTGCATTTCGCCATTTCTTAAGGAAAAATAATATTCCATTATATATACTTCTATAATTTCCTTAGCCATTCCTTTATCAACAGGTACTATATCAATTCATTGCTATCACAAAAATGTGTGGCCTTAAGAATTTTGGTGTGGATGGGTCCCTACTTTGTGTCTTTTATCTCCCTGGGGTTTATGCTTACAGTGGCATTTTTGGATCAAAGAGTAAAGATTGCCTATATTACCTTTAGAATCAAATATGCAATCTTCTGTTTGGCATTCAGAGACTTTTATAAACTGGTACCCATTTACTTTTCCAGGCTTCTTACACCTTATTTCCCCCTTCCATACTCAGTGGCACTAACTCCCTTGCTGTTCCTTGCACAAAGTACCCCATCTCTCAGCTATATTTTCACTGGCAGTCCTGTAGGCCTGGGACCCTCACTTACCTCATCTCTGACTCCTGGCTTTGTGGCTCCCTTTAAATCTGAGCTAAAAGCCCACCTTCTACAAGAAGTCTTTCCTTATCTTCCTTAATGCTATTGCCTTTCCTCTGTTAATGATCTCCAGTTTACCCTTTTCCCATCATCTTATTTGGATAGAGTTGTTAACATGTGGTCTCCTTGATTTGGCTGAGAGCTCCTTAAGGGTAGGAACTTTTCTTGTGTGTGCCTTTCACTATATCCCCACTGCTTAGTAGTGCTTGGCACATAGCAGGAACTTAATAAATGCTTGTTGACTAACAGTAATCCTCTTAAATTTCTTTTTTTATTATCTTGAATTTAAGTTAAATGACTTTGGGGCATAGTTCCAAATTGCTTTCCAGAATGGCCAACCCATTCACAGCCCTACCAACAATGTAGTAATGATCCTATTTCCCCATAGCTTCTACAACATTTGTCATTTTCCTCCTTTTCTGTCATCTTTGCCGCCAATCTGATTAGTGTGAAATAAAGCCTTCAGAGTTGATTTAATTTTCATTTCTCTATTTGTCTAATTATCAATGACATGGAACATTTTTCCCCATATGGTGGTTCATTGCTTAGCTTCCTTCCTTTGATAACTGCGTGTATGTATCCTTTGACCATTTATCAATAGGGGAAGGACTACAAATTTAATTTAATTCCTTAGAAATCTTGGAAATGAAATGAGCCTGTTATCAGTGAAACTTGCTGCGAAGATTTTGTTTCTCAATTAACTGTTTCCATTCTAATTTTAATGACATTTGTTTTGTTTATACAAAGCATTTTTAATTTTTTGTAATCAAAGTTGCTCATTTTATCTTCTTTGAAACTTTTCCTATCACTTACATTCATCTTCGTGTTCCAAAAATCTGTTTTTTGAACAGAATTTTGAATAAGTTTTCGCTACTTTTTAAAAAATTTTATTACACCTACGTTCTCTACTTTCCATATTTTGTATGCATACCCATTAAGTTTGAGTGCAAAGATCTCTCTCAGTAAAGTCACATTATCTCTTATGTGTTTAACCATTTTCTCCTACTTTGTTTCCCTCATTATTTACTTACAGTTGTTTATTCAGAACTTTTAAAAAAATCAATCTAGCAAGATGGCAGCTGGAAAGCAAGGACTTGTGTGAACTCCCCACCAAGTGCCTCCAAAAACCTATAAAAAATGGCTCTGAACAAATTCTAGAACTGCAGAACTCACAAAATAGCAGAGAGAAGCAGGGCTCCAGCCCAGGACTGCCTGGATGGTCGCTGGGTGAGGTCTATCGCACAGAGCTGGGAGCAGAGGGGAGCGGAGCCCAGCATGGGTGGTGGCAGGACCAACGAGACCTGGAGCCGGGTGGTACAGGCCCTAGCACCCTGAATCAGTGAGCTGTGGCAGTTACAAGACTTCTCAACCCACAAACACCAAAGACAACAGAGAAGATTAGTGGAAAAAGCTGCTTGGACAGAGTGAAAGGAGTTGGTGGTGGAGGAGGTGCAGCTGCAAAAATACAGCTGCAATTGCTTCTGGTCCCAGGCCCACTTAGTGGGAGGAATTAAGTGGCTGATCAGAGCAGAAGTGCAAAGTCTGCTCAAGATCTAAGTCAGGTCTGGGTTGGCGGTTCTTGAGGAAGGAGGGGTGCTGGTATGGCAGAGCTGGCTGTATAGAAATAGCTCTGAAAACAACAGCACATCCCCTCAAGCTTGGAACAAAGTACTCTGTCCTCTACAAGCAGTCATACCCCAACAAAAAACTCAAGGGTCAAGTAAGTTGGCTGGGAACATGGCCAGGCACCAAAAATGGACTCAGATTCAGTCTTAGACTTCGGAATCTTTCTTTGGTGACAAAGAAGACCAAAACATACAGCCAGAAGAAGTCAACAGAGTCAAACAGCCTACATCAAAAGCCTCCAAGAAAAACATGAACTTCTCTCAGGCCATGGAAGAGCTCAAAAAGGATTTGGAAAAGCAAGTTAGAGAAGTAGA
>JAQQSZ010020006.1:0-10243 GCA_028646595.1 Phalanger gymnotis
GGGAAGGGAAGAGGGGAGAGAATTTGGAACTCAAAGTTTTAAAAATAGATGTTCAAAAACAAAAAAAAAGTTTTTTGTATGCAAGTAGAAAATAAGATACACAGGCAATGGGGCATAGAAAATTTATCTTTCCCTACAAGAAAGGAAGGGAAAAAGGGATGGGAGGGGAGTGGGGTGATAGAAGGGAGGATATACTGGGGAACAGGGCAATCAGAATATACTCCATCTTGGAGTGCCGAGGAGGGTAGAAATGGGGAGAAAATTTGTAATTCAAACTCTTGTGAAAATCCATGCTGAAAACTAAATGTATTAAATAATAATAAGAAGAAAGAATAGATCCCTTTAATTTCCAAATTCATACATATGTATCAAAGCACCTTTGGATAGCTAGTGAAGTAAGTGTTTAGCTAATGGAAGCTAGAGGAATGGTATAAGATGTTTAAATTTAGATTTAAATTCAAGTAACTTCTTAGTTTTTGTACTGCGTAGGCTCCGAAAGCAGATTTTGGAGCAATAGATGGAAGTTGCACTAGGGCAAATTAAATCTTGAGGTTAGGAAACAAACTTCTTAATGATATCTGAAGGAGAATATACCGCCTAGGGGAGGTGATAGCTTCTTTCTCATTGGAGATCTTCAACTGATGACCTTTTGTTAAGTGTATTTATTAAAGGTGGGAATTTTTGACATGGGGGATGGGACAGGGTGGGTTCTTTTTTGTTATATGGCCCCTGAAATTCCTTTTGTTTTCAATTTTTTCTTAAATCAAATTCCCACAAAGGGACAACACACTCTAACAAAAATACAATTCTAAAACAGAGCTTCTTTTGTCCATGATGATTTTATTGTCTTTATAGATTGTTTTCAGGAGTCTGATTTTTAAAAATCACTACAAATCTCAAGTATATTACTATTCTGCTTGCCATTTCCCCCCTTACATATCTACTTTTGATAAAATGGAACAATAACCAAGAAAAGGGTGGGGGGAAGCTCAAAATAAAAAAGCCAAGTCCTGTGTTGAGTGCAGTTGATCGACTTAATCAAATCATTCCCACTCCATTAAAACTGATGACACTTTTGTTCCTTAATTAGGCAAAAACAATAATACAATTTTAGAGGGCAGATATTTGTGATAAACATTGGTACCTTGATTGTGTCCTTGGGGGTCATCTATGAATGAAATATTAGACTAAAGTCATTCAAGAGGTTGGAACAAGCATGCCATTCCAGTGAAAGCCCTGAATTTAGAAGATACCTGGAACAGAAGGAGAGACCTCAGTTTTGATCTTGGCCTAGGTCTCTTCTATTTCTTTAGAGTAAAATCTTGAAACTTCAAATGGTATGGGGGATGTGACCTTCCCACCTTCCCATTACTGTCTTAGTTGTATCCCTGGATTGATGTCTGCATTGAACAAAGAAATGAAACTGCCTGAGAGAAACTTATTGAACATCCTATGAATGGAAGAAAAGGACTTTGAGCAGCCAGGAGCTGAGTATGAGCTAAAGCCAATTTGTTATATACTTGTTGGAGAGTATGTTACAGACTTTTAGGGGGATGTTTTGTGCTAATTATTCTTAATGTACTACTTTAGTAAATACGCATTTCTAAAAACCTAGTAATGGGGCAGCTAGGTGGCCCAGTAGATAGAACACTATTCTTGGAATCAGGAAGACTCATCTTCCTGAGTTCAGATGTGGCCTCAGATACTAGCTTTGTGAACTAGGACAAGTCACTTAGTGCTGTTTGCCTCAATCTCTTCATCTGTAAAATGAGCTAGAGAAGGAAATGGCAAATCACTCCAGTATCTTTGCCAAGAAAACCCCAAATGGGGTCACAAAGAGTTGGACCCGACTGATGAACACATCAACGATGGTGACAGCAGCAATGAAAGCTAGTAAAGAATGGCAAGCTAAAATGATCCTCACTTGTTGATCTTGAGGGGCAGCACACTGGTAGGGGATTGAGTCAAGTTAGAAGAGAATCACTCTTCACTTCCTAACCCTTTTTTAGTAGATGTGGCCTTACTCTAGACCTGAAACTCATCTGTGAGAGTGGGATTTAGGTTAAGGATTCCCAGAGATTAGATGGGCTACACTGTGAAGCAATAATAATCCCTCCCCCCATAGGAGAAGATGAGAGAGCAATTCGAAGTTTCATAGAAATGGGAGACTCTGATGATGGAATGTAACAATAATGTCAGATTTGATTGTTGGTTAGTCTTCCCGAATTTCTAAAATTAAAATTAAATTCCTGAGATAGATTTTTTTAAAATAAAATGTCAGTAATTCTATGCTTGGAAATGCATTTATTAAACAGCTCACACTTATGACCTTAGTTAGAAAAACTCTTTAACAATGAGCTAAAGCAGGGGTGGGGAACCTGCAGACTAGAGACCACATGTGACCCTCTAGGTCCTCAAGTGTGACCTTTTGACTGAATCCAAACTTCCCAGAACAAGTTCCCTTAATAAAATGATTTGTTCTGTAAAACTCGGAGTCAATCAAAAGGCCATACCTAGAAGGCCCCATGTGGCTTAAAGGCTACAGGTTCCCCACCCCAATAGAGTATTGAAAACCCAACTTTACCCTAGGGAAAGTCATTCTTTTCTATGTGGTTCTCAGAGCAGTCCTATGTCCTCATGCCTGAACAAAAAAACCATAGGCAACACAAGAAAAGGTGTTTATGGGAAAAATATCAAGTCAATCAGGAGCAGGCTTAACATATTAAGAGTGAATAATTAGGAAAAGTGGTATAAACTATGCCATCCACAAAATGTATGATCAGAAAAATAAATTACCCTCATGGAGTAAAGGTGATAGTCTATGAATAGTCTTATGTTTTATACCCAAACAAATGTCAAAGAGACTTTAGAAGTTTTCCCAGCACATCAGGTGAACCTTCTGTGGGAGATTTATATGAAGACATGAGCAAGAATTAGAGAGGGTGGGTGTGTGGTGATTGTGATTTTTGTTGTTCACACAGGTTGGTACCACAGTTTCAACAAGTGAAACAAGACACTCGAAAGCAATCTAACAGTTAAGAAAAGGCAGTTTACTTAGCCATAATAGAGGAAAGACATTAAGAGCAGGGAAAGGATATTCACTGAGGCTAAGGACTTGATTCATCTGAGCATAGCTTCGTAGTCTTGGTTACATGATAAGAGTGACATCTTAGGTAGGAACTTCTTACTGTTCTTGTATTGGATTTCTTTTCAGATAATTAGGAAAGTAAGTCAATATCCTAAGTCTTAGTCTTCTGAGTCAATCAAGTCTCAAGGACAATTTCAATGTCTCTTTAAAGTGAAATTAGCCTAACTGTATTTATATAAGGCTTTGGAAAAAGCTAGCACAGCCCACATGGCAGAGGACTCTGGTAAATATTTCTACTCCCCCTTTTTACTTGTGGTCTTCTAGTAGAGATACAAGGGTTATACCATATGAAACTGCTTACTTGCTTTAACTGACAATTGTTTTGTCTATCTCCAGGACTGACAAGATTAGATTTTTAAAGGCTCTGGGGGCACAGTTAGTTTTCAAGCAGCCAGGGAAAGCTGCTCTTCCAATTTCTTCTGGGAAACTTCTTCAGAATTTTGTAAAGTTATATAGACATATCTTTATATTTGAACATCTCATTACCTCTGTTCTGTACATTTATTTCATGACAACTTGCCCTGGGGTGGGGAACCAATCCACACTCTCCCAATACACACACACACATACACACACATACACACACATCACCCCACTTAGATTCTGAAATTTAAAAAAATGCATACAGATGAATGGAGCTCGATGCCAACATTAAACTAATTCTATGTAACTCGCAAGGGAATGACTAAGACTAAAATTATAAGCAAATGTGTTTTAGAATATGAAAACTCTAAAAAATATAATATGAAATTGAGATTTTGAACTTCTTTTCCTCAATGGTTTTCAAGCCACATTCTGGGTTTATAGGATTGATTCCACAGGTTAGAGAAGTAATAAAGCCGTCTTGATCATTCTCTCACATTTAGAGGCAAATGGTCTCTAAGTGAATCTTTGTATTTCAGATGAAAAGTCAGGACAGGGAGCATAAATGCTGCCAAGCCCCACTCCCACATTGCACCAAGTAGATATTTCTAGATGAAAAGAATGTTCATCTAAGTCTGTAAGGTTTTTGTTCCTCTCCTAGCCTTCTAGTGAAGACACAAACACCAGTATCTGTATAAAGGTTATAGGACAAGCCTTCAGCAACATTACTCTTAGAGAATGGATTGCAGTGCTTCTGGCATCACTCCTTAACACTTAACAGTAAGGCTTCTAATCTAAAGGTATTATTGAATACTGAAGAGTGACAATTGGGTAGGGCTCATGGACAATCTTTTCTAAGTGCAAAATGGTCAGAACATACATACCTAGCTCATGTTCAGTCTTTTCCACACTCATAATTGAATATTTAAGTCAACCTGGCCTTGCTACACATTGAGGATTTTAGCAGCCTTAGCTAGAGGTACTTGTCTCTGGAGAAAGCTACAATATACTGTTATCATAATTAACATAAGATGATATGTAGCCAATAACATTGGGAAGTAGTGGTTATCTCACCTTAGAAACTACAGAAGACCTATGAATGGCCTCTATGACAACAAACCATTGTTGTCATAGAGGTAGGGGAGAGGGAGAATAGATGAGAAAACTTTTAAAAAACTACAAAGATTTTTTTAAAAAGCTACTGAATGTTTTGCATAAAACCCTGTATGACTACAGGCAACTTTACTTCAAAGGAACCTATTAACTCAAAATGCAAGAAAAAAGGATTGGAATAAATCATACTTGCTATAAAGATTTCCTCTACTTAAGAAAGGAGTCTTCCAAAGTGGGGGTTACATTTGCAGTTTTAGTAGAGAATAAGCAATTTTGGTGATAATGATGATAGACATTCTTAAAACACGGGACATTTGTGGAAGATTTTATATGCAAAGACATAATGAAAAAAGGGTCTCTCTTTTGGTCGCAGCTGTAGTAGTGACTGCTGTCTGAACCTGCATATATGCTACACTTCCTCAGCCAAGTAGCGATCGCTGTTTAAACCTGATCAACAAACAGAATTCTCCCCCACCCACTCCTTCTGTTTTTCTCTTTCTCATTTTACAGAATCTATATTACTTTCTAGGTTGTCTAGCTAAATCTGGTCTAAATAAAAACAGTTGTGTTAAACAACTCATTGAAAACAATCCAGATCAAACTAGAAGGATCCTTTATGGGTAGCTACTCTACGGGGAAGTTACCGGGACGTACCCTGCAACTAGAAGCATGAATTACCCCATTTAACATTTTTATCTATTATCTTTAATAAAAATTGATTTTGCTACTATCTTGGATTTCTTGTCTTTCCGGCCTTCCCGTGATTCTGATGCAGATATTTCATGGACAACATTTGGCACTGGTTGTTGTTCAGTTGTCCAACTCTACATGACCCCCTGGATGTCAACACTCTCCATGGAGTTTTCTCAGCAAGGGTACTGTAGTGGTTTGCCATTTCTTTTTCTAGTGGATTAGGGCAAACAGGTATTAAGTAACATGCCCAGCGTTACATAGCTAATAAGTATCTGACACTGGATTTTAATTCAGTTCTTTCTGACTCCAGGCCCAGCACTCTATCCACTGAGCCACTGAGTTGATTCTAACACTTGGCATAGTCAGGAAGAATTGTTGGCCCCCAGGCAAGGCAATGCTGTGATTTGGAGCAGAAAAGGAGAGGCAATGAGGAGAAAGGGACGTCCTTTAAACAAACAAAAAAAAGAAAGAGGGAAATAATGTCACAAAGTCATTTCAACATAGTGACTGTCTTCTTATGGGGAGAGATCTTTTGCATCTCTGGGCAACCAAAGATGTGTATGTAGGCAGCTGTAGTGATAAAAAATAATGGTGATAGCCACTCTCTCTTCATAGTGTAAATTAGAGAAAACATTGCTCCCTAGGCAATAGCTGTGGTGGTATAGAAGATAGTGCTATAGATTGGCAGGTAGAGATAGCACAAGAGAATCTGGGATAGGTCCTATTTACTAAGTAATGCCACCTCAAAGAGCATTTGTTGAAAGAAAACTGTAATACAGATAGTAACAGGAAGCTTAGCAAAATCAACAAATCATATGTTCAGGGAGAATAGACTATTGCCACAAGAGTTGAATAATGGTAGGATGAAGAGGAGAAAAGAGAGACTTTAAGCACAAGGGATCATCAGAGGAAACTTTCAAATGACCAGGATGAGATAAGATTATGTAAAGCCTGAATTAGCCAAGAGTAGGATGTGATTCTGACAATAGTCATCTGAATCATTGCCCCTGATGTGAGTATAGGATGGGAAGAGAAATTTCTTGCTCCTATCCTCACAGGCAATACTGTGACTTGGAGAAAACTGGGAGTCTTTGCAACAGCCCTCTTTGTATTCTCTGGCTCTTGAGAAACTTTTTCCACCTGAATTTTGTTCCAAAATCCCTAGAGAATCCAGAATACACCAAAGGAGATGCTCCTGCTATACATTTCTGGGGAGTTTATCTCCTACTCACTAGATTAATTCTACTGGGTTAGTCTTATTGGACTCAGGTTGCTGCTAAGATGACCAAGAGATTGTGGAAATCCCCGAAGAGACTATCTGTAGAACCATGAAGCCCAGCTATCTCAGGACAAAGACTATGGATTCACCTGGTTTTACAACTCCATACCTATGGTAAATTCTCCAATTTGTCTGAAAGTCTTTGCATGTCTAAGTGTCTGTAGCTCCATCCAAAAGAATTAAAAAGAAAATCCACTATGAAAGCCCTTTGTTTAGGAGGTGGACTGTAAGAGACAGGGAAATTGTGGAAGACTTTATATGAAAAGATAGAGTGAACAAAGGCTCTTGGTTTCTGTTTGGTAGTGGCTGCTATTTGAACCTGGCCCACAGGACTTCTTGTCCTCAAGAATCACTTCTTCGAGCAGCAGTCAAGACAAATTCTTAGTAGTGACTTTATGAAATGTAACTAAAATGGTTTACCTCTGGATGGAGGCTATGAATTGAATGTGAAATCAAAAATGTTCCAATGGATGAAATCTGCATGAATTGAGTCAATGCTATATTGACAAAGAAGCCTCAAGAGAATGGTTTAGGTAAAATAAAGATGAACATTGTGGGAATGACTGAGTTGCTCAGGCTCCACTGACTTTTATGGGGATAGGGATTAGCCAGGGATCCATGGGGAGACGTTGTTCCTCCCATGCCTCCTGATTTATTTCCCTGCCTGGTCTCTTCTCTCTCTAATCTGTCATCTACAAAGATGCCAAAGTGATGGTTTTCTGAACTGTCATTCTCCACTCCATAAACTTGAGTGGTTTACCCTTAGCTCCAGGATCAAGTACAAATTCCTCTGTTTGACATTTGAAACTGCTCATATCCTTGCCCCTTTGTATCTTTCTAACTTCACTATATTTTCCCCTTTCTTGCACTTTCCAGTTTAGCCATATTGGCTTTACTGTTTCTCAGACAAGATACTCCACCTCCTGTCTTCATGCTTTGTACTGATTGTTCTCCATACCAAGAATTCTCTCCCTTCTCATCTCTACCTCTTGAAATCCCGAGTTTCCTTGAAGACTCAAATGTTATCTTCTACAAGGGGGCTTGCAAGCTACATTTAGCTCCTAGTGCTCTTCCTTTTCAAATTACCTTGGCTTTATTTTGTTTATAATCTGTACATGCTTATTTATGGTGGACATTGAGGTAAGATTAGGGCAAAATGACTGTTAAAAGAAGGAAGCTCACCAAGCTCAACAACTCACCTGAGAGTAAATTTGTTCCCCTGCATGTTGGTGCTCTAGAGGAAAGCCTCATCTGCCATGATGCTATTAAAGCCCTAAGGAAGAAGGTGAAATATAGAGAGGATAAAGGACAGAACTTAGGGTTAGAAAGACCAGAGTTCAAATACAGCCTTAGACACTTACTAGCTGGGCAAGTCATTTAGCCTCTGCCTCAATTTCCTTATCTGTAAAATGGAGATAACACTTACCTCCCAGGGTTGTTGTGAGAATCTAATGAGATAATATTTATGAAGTTCTTAGCACAGTCCCTGCCATATAGTAAGTACTATATAAATGTTAGCTATCATCATTGTCATCATCATCATCATGATCATCATCATCATCATCATCACAGCTATTATCAATGTACTGAATGGGGTGAGGAACTCAGAAGACAAACAAATATAGTGATTGATTGTTTCTGCTAAGTGGTTGACCTACACCTATAACATAAGAGTGGAAATTACAACATCACTGAAATAAACTTAGACTAAGCATAGTCCCACCTTATTTAGGGATTCTTAACCACTGGTCTATTAACTTGGAAAGGATGGAACAACTAGGATTTGAGATAACCAAAAATGTGTACCAGCTTTATTTTGTTGGTGCTCAGTTGTTTTAATCATTGCCAATTCTTCACGACCCCATTTGGGGTTTTCCTGGCAAAGACACTGGAGTTGTTTGCCATTTCATTCTCCAGCTCATTTTACCCATAGAGAACTGAAGCAAACTCGGTTAAATGACTTGCCCAGGGTCACATAACTAGTAAGCATCTGAGGCCAGATTTGAACTCAGAAAGACGAATTTTCCTGACTAGGTTCGGCACTCCCTCCACTATGCCACCTAATTTCCTTAAAGCTGGTAGTCCCTTGAAATAATGCAATAGTAAAATGATAGGAAGAATATTGTTGAGGGAAAACACAAAATGATGGCAAGTTAGTTGACATTTTTTAATCTTCTTGTCTCAATTAATTTTACTTATTTACTCTGATAAACAATGATCAGGAAGCTAAAAACTTGAGTTTGTTCCTAAAATCATCATGGAGATTTGACTTTTCTTGTGTTGCCTGTACTTTATCTGATAAAAAAACAAATAAATAGTTAAACTCATTTAAGCTGATAACACGGGTGCAGTTAAGTTCTCTGTTTCTGAATGTGGCATATATGGCTTTGGGAGCATAGCCTGGTTAATCATAGTATGACACTGGAAACAGTTTAGATGCTAAGGTAGGAGAATTCTAAATATGTATAAATCTGTGGCTAAAGTAAACTAATATGTGTTGAATTTGCTCATCCCCAACAGATGGAATTCTCACTCCTTCTGGACTAGGGAGAGCTCTCAAATCATTTCTGCCATTGACTGCACAAATGGTATCTATGTATCATTGTGTGGTCCATCTGGTCATTATCAAACTTAGTCAAGTCTTCTTTGGGGGAAAATAAGACTAAAGGAACAAACACATTTGTAATGAATCATTCATTCCTGTGACTTATAAATACATATGTGACTAGCCAGCCCAGATTCTGGTTGAATTAGATGTGTGTGTACAAGGAAAGGATGTTACTTGAGAAATGTTCTACATCTGCTTTCTTCCTTTGGAGACTTTTGGTTCCCATCATACTTCTTCAGCTTGGATTTGAAATAGAGATGTGACCAGTAGCTTTTTGCCACTTTTGTTGGTCTTGATAATTTCTGAAGTGCGTGTGTGTGTGTGTGTGTGTCTGTGTCTGTGTCTGTGTGTCTGTGTGAGCGTGTGTGTGTAGGTTAAGGATAAAAGTAAATCGAGGTTACATGAAATGTTACTCTTCCCAATACCCATCCAGCACTCGTTGTGCATGCTATAGCTACAATGAAGAGAGACTATAGAATGTCAAGAAAAGGCTGACTTGTCAAGGGATTGGAACTTTTACTACAAGAACTAGGAGAGGGAATTTGGAATGTGTTGTCGCACTGGTCCGGTTAGATTTATGTGATTCCCTGTTGCTTCCCAAGTCAAATTTATAGTAATTTGCTTGTCATTTAAAGTCTTCCATAATCTTTTGCAAGTATGTCCTGTACCACTTAATGGTTATTTTTGGGCCCTGATGGCTCAGAGTGAATGTAAATAGTAATGGTTTCTCTTTTCGGCAGAAACAACCCTAAGGGTCTCCCCTTCCAGGTTTTTTTTCCCTTTAATTTTTTTTTTTTATTAAAGGGGCCATCCTTTGGCTCATTTCTTTCTTTGTTGTTGTTGTTGATTAAATGTTTAATTGATTTTTTTTATTATTATTTTAATTTATTTTTGACATGTTTGGTTTTCAGCATGGATTTTCACAGGCATTTGAATTACAAATTTTCTCCCCATTTCCTTCCCCCCCCACTCCAAGATGGCGTACACTCTGGTTGCCCTGTTCCCCAGTCTGCCCTCCCCTCTGTCACCCCATTCCCCT
>JAQQSZ010020007.1:0-10243 GCA_028646595.1 Phalanger gymnotis
AAAAAATGTTAAGAACCTTAATTGTGAGGAAATCTTTCCTGACATTTACCTAAATTTTCTTGTTTGCCTGTTCTACTCACTGCTCCTTGTTTTTATCTCTGTAGGCAAATGGGGCAAATCTCATCTTCTTCCAAACACATGAAAGCAGCTTTCATACCCTCCCCTCTCTTCCTTTCTCTGGGCTAAAGAGCCCCAGTTCCTTTAATCCATTTCTATATGACAAAATCCCAAGGTCTTTCACCAGCCTGTTTACATTGCTCTTGGTGTTCCCCAGTTTCCATATGCACTTCCTAAAATGTGGACTTTTCCTCACCCTACAAGGCTTTCGTGGACTTAAATTCTAGTTTGATTCCTCAGGCAACTCCTTCGCAATAGGTTGGGAGGTGTAAGTTATTTACCTAGAACAATGTAATAGGAATCATCTGAGTATTTGAACCTAAACCTCCAAATCTAGGACATTTCCCATTGCTCCAACTTATCTACCATAGAATATGGTAGGGCTATTTGTCCATGCCATGTGAGGTTTAGTAGAAGGAACTAGAGATTGTTTGCCAGGACAATAGAAAGGTTAGGGAGGATATTAAGACATTTCAAGAGCTCTCACTGAGAAGAGAAGTTAGCCTTGTTTTTTCTTGACTTCTAGAGGCAGAACTCAGAGCTGTGAGTGAAGGCTGCAAAGAGACAGATTTCAGCTTGATATCAGGAAAAATTCCCTCCAAATTGGACATGTCCAATTTTGGAATTGGCTGCCTGAGAAAGTAATGTGTTCCCCCTCACTTGAAATCTTTCAGCAGAAGCTGAATTACCTTCTGTCAGCTATATTGGCAAGGCAATGCTTTTTTCAAATAAGACTTAGACTGCAGTCTTTGACCTCTGAAGTTCTTTCCAACTTTGGGTTTCTGACTTTGTGATCATAATTTCACCCGGAACTTAGAAGCATTACATATAGAAGTTTTACAGCTGGTACAAACCTTAAAGGGTATCTGGTTCAGTCCCTTCATTTTATGGAGGACAAAAGTGAGGCTCTAAGAGTTTAAGTGACTTGTACAAGGTCAGATGGTAATAAGCAACAGAACAGGGATTTGAACCCAATTCTATTAGCTCCGAATTCTATATCTTTGCTATTGTACCATGCAGCTTCCCCAATAAGCCTCTGAGATAATGCAGAAGAGTCAAACACTGGTCAGCCAGTCTGTTGAATAAGGACCAGATGGTCCCAGCATGCTTCTGAACCTCTGAAGAAAACAGAGGTGGGGGCAGTGGTATGGCAGAATCATAATAACTTCATATTCACTGCTGCTAATCAGCAATATGTCTGATCCTGTTGCCTATGTGGATGCTTTCTTATTTGTATTGTTTTGCCTTGTTTTTACTGAAGCTGCTGAGACAGAGCCCAATAAATGTATGCTAGTTACACTCAATGTCACTATGTCATCTGCCACCTACTGGCCATGTCAATACAGCCCCTCTTTCCATCTTTCATCACCCATCCATTCAGGCTTGTCCAGTCACTCCCTTCTATCAGCACTGGGTACAGAGAGAAGCTCCTATCTGCAATCATAACCAGATTAACTGCTGCAACACTTTCATGGAAAAAATATAGAAAATAGAACCATTCCTGGGATGGCAAATGGTGGAATTTATTAACGAGGCCTCATTAAGACCTTGAATATAATAGGATGGTGGCTTGGGTTTGGTTGATTCTGATGCATTAGAGTACAAAGAATTTATCCTGTCAAAACATTCTTAGCTGAAGAGCTTGGCAGTATCAGTATGAGAAATGGTCAGACACTTGACTAGATTATTGGAAGTTGGAATCCTAAGGAAACAATTTGTTTCTAGCACAGCAAGCTATTGATAAGTCACATCCAAAAGCAATGGGTGGATAATTTACCTCACACAGCCAACTATCAATTATCTATGCTAATGAGAGAAGGAGGTAGCAGCAGTTACAAATGAAGTCCTCATTTGAACCAGCAATTTAAGTTCTTCCATCAGATCTTTTAACCAGAAGCATCGCTGAAGAGCCAGGTTATTTATTTGGAACTGTGTGGATTTTTCCTTCTTGTGATTACCCATTCATGAAAGTACCTATTTTGATGGACCCTTGACAGTGGCACAGACATTTGCTCTACCAAGGCACTACCCCACAACACTGTTCAAACATATGTGGAAGTCAGCCATGAATTCTCCCAAATGCTCCTTTAAGTATTAACACAACATTTTAGAGATCACCCTGTGGTTCTTTTGCTATTTAGGGATCCCAGTATACCTACCCTTCAGGCCGGCCATCTCATGTCTCATTTTTATAATACAAGTATTTATTTCTCACTAGGCTCCAATATGTACTCGTCCATCATGCCCCAGAAAACCCTTCAACCTACAGCATCATTTCATTCCTGGAATTCTCACTTTGGAAGTGCCCTCCACCCGTGTGGCTTTCCCCTCTTACTGGAGATATCCTCTCAAATCTTCACTTGATGAGGGTGCCCAGACCAGCCTCATCTTTATTTTTCACCAGGTTTTAATCTTGATGACTCCATCATGCCTCATCCCCTCCTATTTCACTTATATTTAATATATTGTCTTCTTCCATCAAAATGTAAACTCCTTGAGGGCAGGGGAGTTTTTGCTTATATTTTTATCCCCCACACTTAGCACAATGCTTGGCACACAGTAAGTGATTAGTAAATTTTTAATTGATTGAATACAATACGTATACTCCTCTCCTAGTCATAATAAACTTTGGTATTATCTTTTACATCATATACTTTGCACAAGATATATCACTTGCAGCATCCTGCAACCAAATTAATACCCATCATGCCTCTTCCCATTCTTTTTAGATTTACATTTCATGTTGTTTCTTCTGAAATCCACGAGTTCCATTTTGAGTTCCTGAGATTCTGAGTTCCAGTTGCAGTCATGTGGCTTTATCAGGATGAAATAATCTTCAAGAGATGTATAACTTCCAGAAATAAGTAAGTGATACTCTTGCTCTACTCTGGACTGGCCAGACAATAGCAAGTGTATTGTGTTCAGTTTTGGATATCACAATTAAAAAAAACCCATAGACAATCTGCATAACATCCAGAAGAGATTGACAAGAATGGTGAAGGATCCAGAATCCAAGACACATGAGTATCATTTGGGAGAACTATTGGTTTTGTACATGCTCTGTACATACATGTTGTCTCTTCTAATCAAATGTAAGCTCCTTGAGAAAGTGATTATTTTAAATTTATTGTTATACCTTCAGTACTTAGCATAGTACAGGGCACATAGTAGGTATTTTTAAAATGTATTTTAAATAGATGGCTCATCAATGTTTATTCATGGAGAATAATCCAGAGAGAAATAGTCACTGTCTTCAAGTATCTTAAAGTCTGCTCATAGATCTTAGATCTAGGAATGATGCACAGCATTTGCAAAGAGATGAATTTAGGTTTGATACAACAATGTATTGAGCTAGAGGTATCCACCAGGATAATGGGTTCTCCCTCACTATAAATCTTCAAACAAAGACTGGATGACCATTTGTCAGGTAAGTGGCAGAGGGGATTCTTTATAAGGCATAGGCTGGACTAGGTGACTTCTCAATTTTTTGTATTTCTCAATTCAGTATTTCTGTGAAAATACTGGTTTTAAAGAGATGACCTTTTGTGAAAATGCTGTCCAATTTTTCAAATAAAATCCAAGGAAAATTCAGCTTAACTACTTTTTCCCTCTTCTATTTTCTATTCATACACACACACACACACACACACACACACACACACACACACACACGGGGGTGGATTCCACATCCCCTTTTTAATTAATGTAATATAACAAGTCTAAAGGAATGATGAAGTTTTAAGTATGTACACATAATAGTTCACACACTATGATGTTTTCATGAGGTGTGACCTTCTTTGAGCTAAAAAAAGGGAATAAGTGGTTACCTGAACCAAACAGTTAACTATGCCCCCCAAGAACTTTAAATACCTGGAAGAATTTCAGCAGAATTGAGTGTAGAAGAGAAGCTGCCAGTATGTAGGAGCTCCTAGGCTCCAGGGTACTTTGAGGAAGTAGAGCCTTGGGCCTGTAACCCAGGGCAGCACAGGAGAGTGGGTAGAGGAGAAGTAGAGTCTGGTGCCAATGAACATGACCTTGGCAAAAGTAAAAAAGCAGTAAGAAAAACAAAAGTCCTAGGTAATTCATAGACTGACTGACTCTATTTTCAGTGTGTGTAATTTCTTTTCAGATGTGTAATTTCTTTTGCATGTATACTCACTCTGAAGATACGGTAGTACTATACATAATCCCTCAATGTTTAATAGACATTTTTTATGAGTTTCTATTACTGAAAAGAAATCAGCATCTGGTGGCCAAACTGGTAATGAGCCTATATCGACTAGGCTAGTTTCCCCTCCATTTCTTCTTCTGTGGAGCTGGGAAATGGATATCCTTAAAGCACAGGTCTGATTATGCTACCTCTTTAAGGTAAAGTCTAAACTCTTTTTGTCACTTTAAGCCTATCACGATCTGGCTCCAATCTTTTCAGACTTGTGTACTTTATGTCTCAGGAAAACTAGTTTACTTGCTTCTCTCCATTCACATTACTGGATTTCCTACTTCTGTGGCAGCTACTGCACATACCTCCCCTCAGATCTACACAGTATTCTTCTTCTGTCTGGCTGCTCTTGGAATCTGCGGCTCCATCTAAGACTCAGCTCAAGTGATGCCTCTGCATCAGTCCTGTTGTGAGTCCTCTGGCTGCGAAGGACCTCAGTCAAATTACTTTGGATTTCTTTCAAATATATTTTGCATACTGTGTTTTCCTTCAGTAGAACGTAAGCTCTTTGAAGGGAAAGATTATTTTCATTGTTATCTTTGCGTCACAAGTGCCTGATACAATACATGTATATAGTAAGTATATATTTGATTAAATTACTAACTAGTTTCTAATTTCAATTTTTCTATGCTTCTGAAAATTTGTAGTGTTTATGAAACTCAACAAATTTAAAATTTTCACAATCATCAAAATGATTTTAATATATATTTTTAATATTTTCAACCCTCTAAATACCCTAAGACAATGCCTTAGTTGCCTCATTCTAGTTATATCACTGGATAGATGTGAGACATGGGCCCTTCTCGAATAGCCAGTCCAATAACATGTTTGTAGTATTTTTCCTAATAAAAGGAAGGAAGACTATTGATTCTTATTGGCCTATTATCTGGAAAATGCCCTAACTCATTTATAATTGCACATATTAAAGATTAAAAAAAAACTGTAGCTTGTTACTTAGCAGAAAATTGAGTTAAATGTGACATACTCAAGTATTTCAAATGACATAATAATGGTAAAGCAATCTAGTGCCTGGCACATAGTAAGCACTATGTAAATGTTGGCCGTTATCATCCACCTCATTTTCATTTCAATAGTTCAAATATGAGTGGTTTCATCAGTGTGAGGACCCTTTTGCTGATAACAGATTGCAGACCTTCTATGACTTAGTCATTGACGTCTGGATGTTGCTGTAGATGAAAAATTAGCCACTTGCTTCCAACCTGGTGATGTACTTTCCTACTGTTGTTAGCTATGTTCTTTGGCCAAGAGATACATAGCCTGTCTATGAGCTGATAATCAAAGCTTTTCCAGCTTATCAGGGCCTACCAGAGCTAGTAACATAAGAAGCCATAAGCAGGATGGGATCATGAAAGGGAGAAGTTCACTTGAGGCTCCTACATTATAGGGTAGTACTATGCCATCTAATAGGTTTCTATTTCACCTAACTATGGAACCTTGGGCAAGTCACATCAACTCTACAGACTTTCATTCCTTGATATATAAAATGAATGGTTTGGAATAAATAACCACATATGTCCATATTTGTTCTTACTGTTTACCCTTCATTCTTCAAGAGGACCATGACATCAGCAAGGTGATGCCATGACATGCAAGTGAATTAGATTTAAGTGAGAGAGAGCTGTGCAAAGTCACCATTCACGTTCCGGGCTTTTTCTTGCTAACTAGATGCCAAGTTCAATCTCTCCTACGGTGGGAAAGACTGTAAGTGTTGTCAGCATACTCTAAATTCTAATGCCCTGGTACAAAGTCTTAGTAACTCCACCCTAGTTATGAACCTACTCTTCTGGTAGCTGCTATAGCCTTTGAGAACTAGGATCACCTTGACACCAAAATGAGGAATTGTAGAATAGTTTTAATGAAAATAAAAGAAAAAAAATAAATGAAGTCCTAAGACATCATAGATTGTAAATATGCCAACAAGGTCAAAATGCATTTTGGTAAACTATTTCTTTTGGCACTTTAAAATGCTTCTATCACTTTTAATAACACAGCAGTTATTGTAGTTGTTTGGCTGCTTTTCTGTTATTGTTGCTACCACTGTATACCTGAATGTATATTTTGTTTCAATGAGCTGAGGATGATTTAAAGACCATACAAGAATTGCACAAATCATGTTTACAACATTACTGAAAATTTAACTTTAGGTTTATATTCTTCTTCCTTTTTCTCAGTTATAGGGGCAATTTTAATTTTTATATATTTTATGGGTCAATTTTGTGGTCTCATAGCATGCAAGGTAAAGAAAATATTATTCATGCCTTTAGAAAATTGTAGGTGCTTTGTAGTCTGAATGCTTAAAAATGTTTTATGGGAAAATCATTCAACTTGCATACACTCAAAGCTTAGTAACAACAAACACTTTCGACATACTTGAAAATTTTGATTGAGAGATAAAAGAGTAGAGAGTTTTTGAAAGTCAAAGTCACATTCTGTGCATGTGCAGAATGCAGTTTTTCTCAGTTCTATGTTGATCTATAAGCTATCAATTACATCACAGAAAGCACACAAGAATGTCCACTTCCTATTTAAACCATCATTTTCAATAGCAAATTACATATAGGGCATATGAAGAGGCATTAAGAGTCTCAGAATTAATTTAGTTCCCATTACTATTTTCAAATCAATTAATAAGTCCAATGGATATTAGAGCCATTTTACAAATGACTACAGATCTCTGCAAATTAACTGTAAGGATAAAATGACTACTTCAGTGGCAGAAACACATAGAATCAGGTTGGTGACAACCTCATATATTTAGAGAGGTCAGTCTTCAGAAGGGATTTGGAAGAGGAATGCCTTTATTACGGTAAAGTGATTCAGGAGCAGGAGCTTATTTATATACATTCAAGAGGCAGAAATCATCTTGATGCCACTGGATGTTGTTTGTTGTTTGTTTGTTTTGGAGGCAGAGTTAAGTGACTGGCCCAAGGTAAAACAGCTAGAAAGTATCTGAGACTGGATTTGAACTCAGGTGGTCCTGACTCTAGGGCTGGTGCTCTATCCACTGCACCACCAAGCTGCACAGATGCCATTGTTATAAGTGACTTTTTCTGATCAATAATAAACATAATCGCCACAAACTATGCAGTTTGTGAAGTCTCCAATGCTTGAATATCTACATGTAAAAGGAAGACTCTTTGGTGAACCAACCCACTGTGAGACACTGTATCTATATATTCATAATCATCTTCTGAAACCCCAAGCATCACATCTGTCTTGGGAGAGTCCCTTCCTAAGAAGGAGCACTTGTGTTAGGTGTCATATTATCTTGGAGTTAATAGGGAACCAAGGTAGTTTATTGAATAAGGGAGTGACACGGCAGGCCTGTACTTTAAGATCACTTTAGCAGAAGGATAGGTGAGAGCAGGGAATGATCTGAGACTGGGAGGTCAGCTAGAAGACTATTGCAATAGTTTAGGTATTTTTAATGAGCGATCAAACAAGGTTAGCACCTATCTCAGATGAGCAAAGGAGATGTGGAAAACCTTTGTGCTGCAAGGGTAGAAGCAATAGGATTTTGCAACAGATTGGCCATGGGCAGCGAGAGTGATGATACCAATGTGAGTCGCGAGTCTTCAGGGGTGGGAGGATAATGATGTTCTCCATAGTAATAGAAAAGTTAAGGTGACGATTGGCATTGAAGTAGGGAAAATGATGAGTTTTGTTTTTGACATGTTGAGTTTAAGATGCCTATGAGATGCAACGATCGAAATATTCAACAGAGAGTTGGAGATATGAGATTGGAAAGGAGAGAGGTCAAGGCTGGAAACAATAGATCTAAGGATAATTTGCATAAAAGTGATAATTGAATCCATGGCAACTCATGAGTTCACTTAAGTACAATAGCATAGAGGGCGAAGAGGGTATACGACAGTTCCTAAGGATACACCCAGGATTATTAGATAGGAGCCCAATAAGTATCTAGTAAAGGATTATGAAGCAGGTGGAAGAAAACCAAGAGAGACCAGTATCATGAAAATCTGGAGTGAAGAGAAGCAAGGAGAAGAGTGTGATTGACGGGGTCAAAGGCTGCAGAAAGGCCAGGAAGTAGAAGCTTGGATAGTACAACATCAGATTTGGAAATTGGAACAACATTGATAGCTTTAGAGAGGGCAGCTCAAGCTTACTGATGAATGAAGACACTTGGTTACAGAAAGTTTAGAGGACATTGAGAGTTAACGAAATGGAGGCAATAAACGTAGGGGGCTTTTGCAAGGATTTTTGCCACAGAAGGGAGGAGGGATACAGAATGATAGCTAGTAGATATATATATATATATATATTATATATATTATATATATATAATATATACATATGATCAAATAGGCAATTTTTCAGGACAAAGGAGATGTAAGCATGTTTACATGCGTCAGGGGGAAAGCCAGTAGACAGGAAAATACTGAAAATTAGTGAAAGTGAGGATAATAGAAGAAATCTGCTGGAACAAGGGGAATGGTATGCAGGGTTCATGTGGACAAGTTAGCCTTAGCAAGGTGAAAGAACAATTCTTTTTTTTCCATTCTTTTTTTGAGGGGGGAAGGCAGGGCAATTGGGGTTAAGTGACTTGCCCAAGGTCACACAGCTAGTGAGAGTGTCAAGTCTCTGAGGATGGATTTGAACTCAGGTCCTTCTGACTCCAAGGCCAGTGCTCTAATCACTGTGCCACCTAGCTGGCCCCGGAAGGGCTATTTCTTATACAAGACAGGGTGAAGGAGTAATTAGCAGGGGACCATATTTGAAGGATGTCAGCTGAGTAGGAGAGGAGAAGAAAAGAGGGATTTTTTGGTAAATGATCTCAATCTTTTTCAGTTGAAGTATGAAGCAAGATTCTCAGGTGATGGGACAGTAATTTATCAAAGGAAATTTGAGGAGAGATGAAAGTTTTTGGAAAAGTCATTGTTGTGAGTGGTGTAATGAATCAATGAAGGAGTACTTCGAGAAGGCCCGGTTGAGATTACATGATATTAATTAATAATTGACCAAGTGAGCACAGTTTAGCAATATTCTCCAACTCTGTTGAGCAGCATGTGAACAGCTCTGAAATCCAAACAGAATAGATCACAAGAGTAATCCAAGTACTTGACTTAGAGATTGGATAAGGGGACAATGGACTCAAATGGAGGGAATAGTGTACAGTTGAACTAGTTCAATAACAGATTGAGACAGGCAATGAAGAAGAAGCTCTCAGTGGTTCAGTAGACAGAGTGCTAGACCTGGAATGAGGAGGATCTGAGTTCAAATCCGTATTCACTTATTAGCTATGTGACCGTGGGCAAGTCACTCGTCCTCTGCCTAGGTCAGTTTCCACGTTTGTAAATAATGGTAGTAGCAGCAGTTGTAGCAGTAGCAGTAGCAACAGCAACAGCAGCAACAATAAACACTAATCCGTAAGTAATAATACCACCTTCTTCTCAGGGTTGTTCTTAGGAGAACATGAAATAATATTTATAAACTGCTTTCCAAACCTTAAAGCCCTCTATAAATGGTAGTTAGCTATCATTAGAGGATGGCAACCTGAGAAAGAGTCAAAAAGAAGAGGAATCTCAGGTCATAGGTAGGATAAGGAACAATGTTAGGGGTCATAATGCAGAGGCATAGATGGGTGGATAAAATATTATAATTGGATAAAGGAATTTCAGAGTTCATGAACATGTAACAGCCACCTAATCATTCCTCCCCATCTCACATTCTGTAGTAGGAAGGCCGAATTTATGATCTCAAATATAATCATGTATATGTTTGAATGGTCCGAAATCGCAAGGTATGAGAGATTCTCTAAGGAGAAAACAACAAGAAATTTATTTAGGCCCCACCGCAGCAAAAACTTGAACCAGCCTCCCCATTCCAACATCTTGACAAAAAGACTCCAGGCCCAGAAAGCCCATT
>JAQQSZ010020008.1:0-10243 GCA_028646595.1 Phalanger gymnotis
GTGCGCTGCCACACCAGCACTCCTCCTTTCCCAAGAACCCCCTACCTGGACTGGGCTTAGATCTTCAGCAGGCTCTTCACTCCTGCTCTAATCTGCCACTTAATTCCTCCCACCAGGTGGGCTTGGGGCCAGAAGCAACTGCAGCTGTAGTTCTGTAGCTGCCCCACCTCTGATGCCCCCCCGGGTGGTGGCCAAACCACAAACTCCCTGTCCCCAGCAGCTTTTCCCACTAACCTTCTCTGTTGTTTTTGGTGTTTGTAGGTTGAGAAGTCTGGCAACTGCCACAGCTCACCAATTCAGGGCGCTAGGGCACGCTCCACCCAGCTCCTGGTCTGGCTGGTCCACGCTGCCCACGCTGGGTTCTGGTCCCCTCCGCTCCACTCCCAGTTCCATGCGGGGCAGACCTTACCCAGAGACCATCCAGGTTGTCCTGGGCTAGTGTCCTGCTTCCCCTTGCTGTTTTGTGGGTTCTGCAGTTCTTCTCTGTTGTCCCTGGTGTTTGTGAGTTGAGAAGTCTGGCAACTGCCACAGCTCACCAATTCAGGGCGCTAGGGCACGCTCCACCCAGCTCCTGGTCTGGTTGGTCCACATTGCCCACGCTGGGCTCTGCTCTGCTGTGCACCGCTCCCAGCTCCATGCGGGATAGACCTTACCCAGAGACCGTCCAGGCTGTCCTGGGCTGGAGCCCTGCTTCCCTCTGCTATTTCGTGTGTTCTGCAGTTCTAGAACTGGTTCAGAGCCATTTTTTAATAGGTTTTTGGAGGGACTTGGCGGGGAGCTCACCCTAATCCTGCTTTCCAGCTGCCACCTTGGCTCCACCCCCAGGAGCTTACATTTTAATGGGGGAATAGAATAGATAAGAGGGAGCTTTAAAAGGAGGGGAGTGAGGACAGAAGAAGGTGGAAACATAGTGGGCCTGCTTGTCATTTCTTACAGCACAATAATATTCTATTACAATCATTTACCACAGCTTGTTTGGCCATTGCCCAGTTGATGGTCATCTTTTCAATTTCCAATTCTTAGCCACCACAAAGAGAGTTGCTATAAATATTTTTGTACAAATAGGTCCTTTCTCTTTTTAAAAAAAAATTCCTTTGGGTTATAGACCTAGTTAGCGGTATTGCTAGATCAAAGTGTATGCACAGTTTCATAGCCCTTTAGGCATAGTTCCAAATTGCTCTCCAAAATGGCTGAATCAGCAGAACACACTTTTGAACTTAATCTGCATTATTAACATTTACTTTTTCTTATCTAACATTTTCTTAAATCTGGCCAATCAACAAAACAATACACCAAGTCCTAATGTATTGCATCTGAAGATTTCTGAAGTGTCAATGCTCACACTGAAAATTTAACAACGACCCAATTGGTGGGACCTGGCTCCAGCACACTCCCAGATAGTTCTGATGGGACCACCTTAGTTGAAATAGGTAATGAGTCAGGAAAGGATATTGGTCTTTACATCACACTAAGATGTATCTGACGTGGGTCACTGGTGCATAGGGTGTCCAGGTTATAGTGACAGTGGAACTTTACTGAGCTGGCTACTAATTTCTTGGAAAATATGCAGTAATGAATAAAAGATGCATATTCTCTTCCTTCTCTCAGAGTGAGACAGATTGGGTGATTTGGATTCCTGTGGTGTTGGGTGGGCATCAGGTGTTTGCTCTTGGCATTTCCTGGTTAGGCTATTTGTCACAAAAGGTCACTATCCTTACCACTACTATTCCCTTAAGGGGATTTAATCATTTAGAACAACTAGAAAACCTCCGTGGGTCGGCATTGGTTAGTGAAAGCCCCTATTTACTCCTTGAGGCTTGGAGCCACCTCCCCACCCCGGGGACATTATCTCTCTGTTACAATAAAGCCCTGAAAGTGGAGACTCTATTTGGGAGTGGGGTGGGGTGTGTGTGTGTCAGATTCCATTCTAACAAGCTTAGGAGAGCTAACACCAGGAGACCAGCATCTGAAAGGCCTTTGTCTAAAGTCTTCTCCAGACTGTTTCCGAAATAATTTTGAAAAGTTTAAACATGTAATAAGGGGTGTGGTGATTTAAGTGAAACAACTGAAAGTTTTGGTCAAATACAACACAACATTTCTTGTGGGAAGGAAGGGCTTGCAGTTTAGGTTAGCAGGTGGTGTATCTATCAGTTCCCACGATCTTGAAGTGAGCACACATGGAGCAGGTTGTTAAATTTTCAACGTGAGCTTTTGTACCTCAAAAATCTGCAAATGCTACAAATTAGGGTTTGATGGTTTATTGCCTAGAGTAGACCATCTGGTTTAGAGCATCAAGACTTAAGAAAGTGATGGAACAAGCGTTAATAAAGCAGATTAAATTTATAAGTGTGTCCATAGAATATTCTCTCTCCACTTGTTAAACATTTACCAGCACACACCTGCAACACGACCTGAAAAATCCTGTTTTCTATGTTAGCTCATCTGCAATTTAGGCTTTTTTGCTAGTTAGTAAAGCTACCAGCCACTTGAGATTTATTTACATTTGTTATTGCTAATGAGTTTAATGAGTACTTTCCAATTCCCCATTTATGCTTTAGATCCCTTTTGGCATCTCATATTTCTAATCAAACTTAGGGGAAAAAGTACCTGCCATTTCTTATAGACTACTTTCATTGAGTATTAATTGAATGAGTTCTGAAGCTGTTTTCTGTATGAAGACCTTATTTTCCCCTCACATTTTCATAGAATCTATAACAGGGTGTATCTATATTTGAGATCACTTAGTGACTAGATTCATTTTACAGATGAGGAAACTGAGGCTGCTTGAGGACTAACTAATTTGTTGCCTACCTGCTCCCTGCCCAGTTTTTTCTATGTCATACCATCTTTCAATAATATACATACATAGCACTTTATAGATATTGCCTAATTTGAGTTTTTACAATAACCCCAGATGATAAGTGGTACAGTATCATTGATGGAATCCTAATAAAGCTGCCCCCAGTCCCAAATTCTAACTTCTTTATAGGCCTCATTGAACGGCAGGCCTATGGCCCCTACCTAGCCACCCACTGCCCACCCCCCACCCCATATCCTAACTTTTTCATATACGCCTCACTGCTGACTAGAGCAACAGATGTGTCCATGACCTCATATTTCTCACAGAACAGCAGGCGTGTCCATGTGATGGGATCACTGCTTCTAGCTAGGCATCACCCCCAGACCCATTCCTCATGTTTCCCACAGAAACAGCAGGTGTGTCCATGCACTCAACCTCAACCACATTCATCTAGTCTCAGACAGGACCACAATACTCAGCCAATCAGAAAACAGCATCACCAGGATACCCAAGCAGGATGTGGACCCCAAAACAATAGAAGGCACCTGTGTAGTAATAGCAAAAGCTGTCCTTTAGGTGAATTTATGATGTAGAGAGGCATATTATCATTATCATACATAGACCCCCCAAATGGGTTTTTCTGTATGCGTTGTGGGTAATCATGGGCACACTTCCACCGTGGCTGAGACCCCTCCCCTATTACCTAATCCCTTAATGAACCTCTCCTGCCTTTTTAATATTCATAATTTCTGTTATATAATTACATCTTTACCCTATAAAAATCTATCTTGCTTTATCTGAAGTTGCTGGTTCCTCTTGGAGCTTAGCCTACCTTCGTGAGAG
Organism: Phalanger gymnotis; assembly: GCA_028646595.1. Taxonomy (NCBI): domain Eukaryota; kingdom Metazoa; phylum Chordata; class Mammalia; order Diprotodontia; family Phalangeridae; genus Phalanger; species Phalanger gymnotis. The sequence continues at coordinate 3,644 of JAQQSZ010020008.1, forward strand.
GCATCAATCTCAACAACTGACTATACTTGGATTAGAGGTGGTCTGACTCTGAAATTATTTGAGACAGTTCTACCACAACACATCATGAAACCGCAACATCATTATTATTATTTTATAGATGAATCAAATGCTGTCACCTCTGCAGGATAGATTCTATATTCTGTCTCAGTTACTGTAAAACTCAGCTGTAGTCTCCTCAAAGTCACCTCAACCCCCTTCTCACCCCCTTGATTCAAAGTTAAGTCCCACATCCTAAGGAAGTTTTCCTGATCCTTCCAATGGCAAATACTCTCCTATCTCCCACCCCCACATTTATTTGTATGTTCACTGTACATATTTTATGTTATCTCTGTACATGTTTCCTCCAATAGAATCAAAGCTACTTTACGGCAGGAACTGTTTAGTTTTTTTCTTTATATTCTCAATGCCTAGCATGATGACTGGCATATGCTTAAATGCTTGTTGAAGTAAATAGGAGAGATTAAATAACTCGCCCCTGGTTAAATACCCTGTCTACCTCCTGAGGTGCAAAGTTAGCCAGGACTTGAGTCCATTTCTTCTCAGATACGCCAGGCAGCTGCTTCTTCTTTGAAACCCTTTGGTAAATTGGAAAAGACTTTTGATTTGGGGTAACATGGATCTAGAGCTCAGGAAAGTGACTAGTGCCGGATACAAAAATTTGTGTGTTTTTTGTATAAGGATGATAACTAAACCAATGGGAGTTGATGAGGTCCCCGAGAGAGTGTAGAGAGAGGAGGGCTCAGGAAAGAGCCTGGGGGTATAATTATAATTAGGTGGTGATATAGATGATGAACCAATAAACAGATGGAGGAGTAGTAAAACAAGTAGGAGTTGAACCAAGAAAGAGCAGTGGAAGAAAAACCCAAAGAGGAGAGGAACTAGGAGAGGGAGGTCAATAGTGTAAAATGCTGTAGAAAGGTCAAGGAAGATAAGAATTGAGGAAAGAACATTTAATCTGGCAAGCGAAAGAGTGTTACTTTGGGGGGGGCAGTTAGAGTTCAGTGAGGTTAGAAGCAGGTTGCAGAGGTTTCAGAAGAGAGTAGGAGGAGGGGAAACGAAGGCAACATTAGAAGACAGTATTTTTAAGAAGTTTGGCTGTAAGAGGGAGAAGAGATAACATGAGAGCTTGTGTTCACGGTAGGGTCTAGAAGTTTTATTCTATTTTTTAATGGTGTTTTATTTAATGGTGTTTAATTTTGTTTGTAGGGAGCAAGGAAGTAACAAGTAGATGGGGAGAGATTGAAAATGAAAGAGAAGGGATGGTAGGAATAATCTACTGGAACAGACCAGAAAAAAATAGGATCAAAGGTACATATTGGGGGGCTGGTCTTGGTAAAGAGGAGGGTCACAGCTTCATCAGAGACCCGAGTAAAGGAAGAGAGAATAGAGGTAATATCAAGGGGCTATGAGATGCAAATAAGATTAGAGGGAGCTCATAGCAAATGGCCGCTTTCTTGCTGAAGTATGAATCTTTCAGCTGTGGGAGGTGGGGAGAAGATAATGTGGGTATTTTCAGGAAAGAAGAAGTTTAGCAGGGTGGAAAGTTAGTTAGGGAGCAGTAAAGAGGGTTGCCTTGTTGCAGCAAGGGCCCAGTTGAGATTATATAGCATACGTTTGATATGTGACTTTCTCCAGGTGTATTCAGCAGCAGGTGAGGAGAAGCATAAGAGGTAGATGGTGGGAGTAATGCGGAAATGGGTTTCGACGAGCGGCACGTGAACAAAAATAGGGCAGAGGAGTCAGAGATTCTAGAGTAGAGAGTAATTTAGAACTGGTCAACTGCAGGGTTGAGACTGGGAAGTAAAGAAAGTAGAGCCAGAGAAAAGGTAGTGGCTTGGGAAAATATTGTGGGTAGAAGGACTGGAAATCATGGGGAGAACGAAGAATAGGTTTGGGAGGAATGAGGTACACATAGGGAAATCCAGAATGACGGGAAGTTTTGATGAGGGAATTTTAGCATTCTAGATCATGGAAGTATAACCCTTCTGGCTAAAGGCAAAATTAGGTACTGATAAAAATAGTACCTACCTCCTAGGCTTATATAAGACAATATTTGTAATGCACTTAGCACAATGCTAGGCACATAGTACATGCTACATAAATGTTAGCTATAATAATAATTAGTTATTATTAAAGGGTTATGGATATCTCTAGATATAATTTGCATATGAATCAAGTCACTTGAAGAACTGAGAAGGAAGGATGTTTCAGGGATTATCAACACATAAGGTGAAATATTTGGGTATAAGGGAAGGAGTTGAGATGGACAGGAAGAGAGAGAGAGGAAAAGAGCATCACAAAAAAGGGGAGGATTGTGAACTCCAGGTTCCAGGATAAAGTGATCATGACGTGGGGAAGACTGAGTAAGAAGCTAGAATGGCTGGAACAGGAAATTGAGGAGTAGTAGGGAAAAATGGATAGTTTCTGGTGGTGGTAGGGGTAGTCCTTAACAGCCTTAGAAGAGGGATAGAGAAGCTTCAATTTAACCTGGGCAAGTCATTTAACCTCTTCCGGTCTAAGTTTCAGCTGTAAAATGGGGATAATAAAACGGGAAAGGCCCACCTCCTAGGGCTGTTGTGAGGACAAAACGAAATATTTATAAAGCACTTTGCAAATCTCGAAGTGTCTTATTGTTGATATTCTTGTTATCACTATTATTTGAAGGGGGTAGGCTACTGAAAGCCATTTAAGTCCTTTGAATAAGAAAGTCAAATCCTAAAAGTAATTAAGTGCATCTTTAGGGAAAATTGGATGTTCAGGAGGACCAGCACCTCTGGTAAGGTTTTGCTGAGCCCTTTTCAGGGCCGCTCAGTCACCTTTGGTTTCCACCTTCACCCAACTCTTACCTGTGGCTTCAAGAAGCTGTAGTAGCCTGATAAAATCATCTTGGCAGACAGACTAAACCAGGTTGAGGGAAATTGACGGGCCTCAAATCCATCAGTGAGTTAGGGGGATGTCTAACCCAAGCATGAGAAAGTTTTCCCCTAGCAGAATGGAGGGACAAGAAGAATTTGCTCCAAGGGGGACATGGGGAGCTGGCACTGTGGAACACTCAGAGCTTGGGCAGACATCAAAGATGCCAAGATCATCCACTACATCCTGGGTCATCACCAGTCATCTTGACCTTTGTCTTGTCACTCACTTCTATGACTCAAGGAAGAAACAGTGAGGCTGATAACTTTGTGCAACTCTGCCTCACTTAAATCCAAGTCACGTGCAAGTCAAGATATCACTCCATGATGTTATTTGTCTTCTTCAAAAATTAAGAGAACCACAACAGTTTATGGTAGTTTGCAACATGGATTAGAATGGGAGATTAGAGATAGGAAAACAATATAGGAAGTTACTGTTGTGCCTGACAGTGTTGTAATCTAAGCTTGTGATGATGAAGGCCTTGAGTATGATAGTGACTCAAAAAATTTAGAGGCAAGCGTGAATCTAAGGGACATTTTAAAGGAAGTAAGAAGAGAACTGGGAGAAAGAACTGGGAATATGAGATGAAGGAGAGATTGAGACGACTTCAAAGTTTCTAGTTTATGAGCTTGCCGGTGATTCTGCTGTTTTTTCAAAAATGGGATAGTTCGGGGAAAATGAATTTGGTTTTGGATATTTTAAATGTTGAGGCAACAGTGAACAACCCAGTGAAGATATTGGAAAGCAAATGAAGTCTCAACTAGAGATCTAGGAATTAACAGAATTTTAGAACTGGAAGGGACCATTTTGCACATTAGGAAACTGAAGCCCCGTGAAGCGACTTGTCCCTCGTCACACAGCTAGTTAGTGGGAAAACCAAAGTAAAAATCTGGGCCTGATAATTCTAAGGTTCTCCATCATTTTCCACTTTACTACATTGCTGCTGATAAGTTTAATGCTAATAATTGAAGACAAGGAGTGATTCTTTTTTTTTTTTTACCAGACCTGTGATTTTATGTGTTGTGATTGAAATCAATGTGAACCGAGTCACAAAGCTCCCAGCATGATCAATTTATTAGCAAAGTGTGAATTTGCCATTAAACAGGGCCTCAGCCTCCTTAGCAAGCTAAGACCTTAGAATGAGAGCTGACAGGTCATTTTTATAGACAAAAGGAGCAGCATCCAAAAAACAGAAGGCAGTATCAAAGTTAGGTAAAACAATATGGTTGGTTGGAAATCAGGAATACTGAGCTAGCAATAACCCCTCCTTATATCTTTCTTATTGATTTAGTGCACCGGCAAGAATAACAAATGGCATGTAGATAACAGATTTCTTCTAATTGTATAAGCTAGTGATATAGAGATAATGGGTTTTCTTTTAATTAAAATGATTTATAAGAAATTTTGTTGTTCAGTCATTTTCAGTCGTGTCCAACTCTTTGGGACCCCATTTAGGGTTTTCTTGCCAAAGATACTGGAGTGGTTGGCCATTTCCTTCTGTAATTCATTTTACAGATGAAGAAATTGAAGTAAACAGGGGTAAGCAACTTGCCCAGGGTCACACAGCTAGTAAGTGTCTGAAGCCAGATTTGAACTCAGGAAGATGAGTCTTCCTATCTCCAGCCATGGTTCTCTATCCACTGTGCCATTTAGCTGTCCAATTTATAGGCAAAGTGAACTTTTAAATTTAACTCAGAGAGGAAAACTGAACTTCTGAATTCATAAACTTCTGGACTTAACTCAGGGACGAAGAAATAAAATACTTAGCAGTGATACAGAATAGAATCAATCACAAGATAGAATCAATATGATTTTCTCATAAGTATCAGAAGCTTCTTCTGTTAAGGCAAACCAGCTCTTTCTCTATAATTGATAGTTTTAGAGTGCTGTTTGGGGCACTGAGGGTCAGTTGACTAGGATCCCTAGTGAGTATGTGTCAGAGGTGAGACTTGAACTCAGGTTATGATTCTGAAGCAAGGTCTCTATCCACTAGCCCAAGAGAAAAGAAAGGGATTAGATCAGAGTCTTAAGGTACATACACATTTAGGATGCAGCTGCACCCGTTGTCTCTGGTATAGTATATGAAACCTCCAGAGCTGGTGGACTTGGTAATCTTAGAACTGGTTATCATTTCCTGAAATTATGTGCTTATTTGTTGCTTTAGCTGTTGTTAAGGATTGTTAAGGGGTCCCCTGGACTTTTTTTTTTGACTTACCATATTTTTCAGAAACAGTAGACCCAGAGCATGCTGGAGGACCCAAATGTGTCAAAGACGAAATTCCCCCCCCCCCCTGCCCCCACCATCTTGCTGGCTGACATAATTTGTTGTTTGCATCCCAAACTGGACTCCCTGTGTATCCTTGGGAGTCAAGTCAGCTGCCAGTCAGTCTGCACTAGGCTGAGAAACTGCTTGTGCAGCCAGGACCCTGTAGATAATCAGACAATCCTATCTTCATAGTCTAGCAGTTCCCAAGGGAAAAGAACGAGGTTTTTGCCAATGCTTTTTTCCTTTCGGAGGGGTTTTCTCACCTTTGCAGCACCTCCCATGCCATGCCCCTTTAGGTGGAGATTTGTGTTTTCTCTTCCTTCCTTTGTACTGCTTTCACAAACATGCAAATTTCTGTATGGATTGTGAACTCTTTGGGTTCCACATGCATGTTCAATTCTCTTCTAATCTAGTTTTCATTTAAGTTTTGTGAAGCTGTGATTGCCTGTTGACACTGTCCAGAATGGTTACCAGCGCTAGACTGCTGCCAATTTTAAAAAAGAAAGGAAGAAAAAAAAGCACAGGAAGGAAAAAAAACCCAGCATAGTAGAGAGTCACTGAAGCAAAGAGAAAAGAAAATTTTAGGAAAGAGTGGTAAACACTGTTAAATGCCACAAAGAGACAAATACCCAGTCTTTGGTTAGCTAGCTGGTATCCCAGTTCCTCTGGAATCAGAGAGCTACCTGGAATCCCAATGTTTAAGCCCCTATTATCTGTTGACAGATTTCCTTGATGTGAAATGTTTATTTCCTAGGGCTAATTCTTAAGTGACCATCTTCAGATTCTTCTCATATCTTGCTGCCTGTCTGCAGTGGCCTTCTCCCTGAACTGCTTATAGGCTTTCACCTATTGGATGCACATTTTGGAGACTTTCCTTGATTTCCTACCTGTCCCCATAACTCCACAAGTTAATGAAAAAGAATTAATGAGTTTGAGACTAGGGTTTAGAACTCTAGGGCTTCTTTAGTCCAACCTCATCATTTTACAGATGAAGCCTTTGAAATGAACCTAGCTGGAAAAGAAAGCAAGAACATTCCAGGGTTTAAAAAAATTTTTTTAAAAAGACTAAGTAAACCTTCAAATGCTGAATGAGAGAGGCTGAGACTAAAGAGTCTAGAAGAATTGGCAATAAGTGTAGGAGTAAGGTCCCAGAAGCATTAGCTTTGATAAAGGGAGAAAATTCTTCCTTTGGATGAAAAATACCTTTTTTTTTTTTAAAGACAGTTTCAAAATACAAAGTCATCAGTCAAACAACAAATCTATTTCCTATATTGGTAATCTGGGTATAGCCTACCTTCAGTAATTGAGATTGGTTTAAGAATTGAGGAAGTAGCAGCTGCAGAACCCACAAAGTGGCAGAGGGAAGCAGGGCTCCAGCCCAGGACAGCCTGGATGGTCTC
>JAQQSZ010020009.1:0-10242 GCA_028646595.1 Phalanger gymnotis
GCTTCCCTCTGGCACTTTGTGGGTTCTGCAGCTCTAGAATTGGTTCAGAGCCATTGTTTTATAGGTTTTTGGAGGGACTTGGTAGGGAGCTCACTCCAGTCACTGCTTCCCAGCTGCCATCTTGGCTCCGCCCCCTGATCTGCAGTCTTTCAACATACTGGAATTTCCTCTCCCTGGGGTAGGTTTCTCTTCCTTCCCCAAAGTTCAAAACATAGTAAATATCAGTTCTGGTGAACCAGAAGGTCTAGAAGATGAAGGATGGTTAGAATTGGATGAGGAAGTAGTACCTGTTTTAAAGGTATTTAGGTTTTTTGATGGGTAAAGTATTTTTTGAAGAGAGATGAAGATGTTAAATAGAGTACGATATGACTTGAAATGGGCCTCAGTGGAATGATAACATAGTAAGAATTCATCCAAGCCCCCAGACACAACTTTTACTCCAGTAGAATTTTCACCCAGGGTTAATGGCCCCAGAATAGGCAGAGTTGGATGGCATCACTTCTTAACCTCTAGGGGCAGCCAAACCCCTGTGGCTACTGGATACTTCCTTCTGTACCTGAAAGAATTGGTTTCTGTATAATGCCTCAAATATTTAATAAGAATTTGGTTGCTCGTGATTTAATATTGAACATTGTACCTTATGTTCTTGTTCTACTATCAAATAATTGTTTTCAAAAAATAAGTGCTGTGGTAACCTCGTGCTCAAGATTTGTCTGTGTGCTAAGCAGCATTCGTTAGGTATAGTTGTAAGTTGTTAATTAACCCCGCTTGCTCATATTTGGCTATCTTATCCACAAGAATATCATGAGAGATTTTGTCAAGGACTCCACTGTACCCAAAGTGAACAGTGTCTCTGGCATTGCCCTGACAGACCAGCAGCTGGTCTGTGATTATACCCATCAGCCTGGGAATTGGATCTAGCAGGGCAGATCACAACTCCCATCTGGTTTAATAGACCGTAGATGATTGACCTGGGGCTAAAGGAACTGCAGGGGTCATCTTATCCAGCCTTCTCACTTTTTAGATTGGAGAATTGAGTTCCTGGTTGGTGAAAAGGTTTATTCAGCGTTAGACAGGTAGTAAGCATCATAGGCAGGATTTGAACCCACATTCTTAGTTTTCAGGGCCATTGCTCTTTTCATAGTACCACCTGTCACCCCCAAATAGACATACAGAAATTAAGGTTACTCAGCCAATGCCGAGGGCTAGAGTGGAACACATTGTTACTGGCTTCAAGACCTGTCTACAATGGCTTGTTGTCCTTACCAAAACAAAACTATGGCACTGTGGATTCTTTTGGTTTTGTTCTACCAAAGTATTTCTAGCCCTAGTTCAAAGTCTAAGTACAACTTTCACTGCCCTCTTCGTCAGGCAGCGATGGGTAAGAGTGTTGAAGTTAGAGTCAGAAAGATGAGTTCAGATCTTACCTGAAACGTTAGCTTTGTAATCCTAGACAAGTCACTTGACCTCCCTCAACCTTGGTTTCCTCATCTGCAAAATGGGAATAATAAAACATCTCTTACAGATGTTGTGAGAATCAAATTAGATAACACACATAAAGCACTGCAGATCTTGGAGTGCTATATAAACGATGTTGACATTAGTAACTGTTGTATCAGTTGTATTAATGCAGCAGCATTAAACACTTTTTAAAGTTTAGGAAAGAACTTTTTAAAAAAGGAATATCTAAATTTAAAACATTTGTTAATTAAAAATTCACTAGCTATAGAATTTTTTAATAATACATTTAACTTAATATTAAAAATATATAACTATTCAACTTCGGGTTGGTTTTTAGCATTATATTACTTTAGCTTGTACTTTATAAATAAGTTTTTATGTTTCTTGCACAAAATTTTCCAGGGGGAATATGGAATAAATTTCCTTTTAAGTGGCTATTTACATGGTCAAACTTAAAGATTTTTAAAAGACAAAAAGACAACTGTTTAGTGAATTTCACAGTTTATCGCTATACTTGATTCATTGTAAATATTTGAGCATACTTTGGTAGATTACAAAAAGAGGCAGTGTAGTCAAGAGAAATGAACATTGGACTAGAAACCATGAGACCTGGCTTCTAGTTTTAGCTTTTCCACTAATTGGCTATGTGACCTTGTGCAAAGTATTTCATGCCTCAGGACCTCCATTTTCTCATCTTTATGGTTGAAAACCAGGGGTTTAGATTACATTGTCTCTAAGGTTTCTTCTAGTTCTGAAACTCTGAGGCTGTAACTAAAGTAATGAGGCTGAATTAATCTCTGGTTGAAGACTATATCCTAATTATCATCATCACAGTTAGTTACATCTTACACTTATCTGTACACAAATATACACGTACAGGCAGTAGCCATTTTTCTGCTTTGCTCATTTGACACTGATTAATAAGAGTTGTTTCCCTTATTGCTTGCCTCATTTCCTGGTTCATTTTCTAGTTTCCAATGATATTCAAATTCAGACCAGTCATAGTGCTTGCACAGGCTGGTTTTTGCCCTACTGCTTTAAGATGTCTTGAGGAACTCGTGTGTGTGTGTGTGTCTGTGTCTGTCTGTCTGTCTGTCTGTCTGTCTGAAAAATGAGCTGGAGAAGGAAATAGCAAACCACTCCAGTATCTTTGCCAAAAAAACCACCAAAAGGGGTCACTAAGAATCACACAACTGAACAGTGTATGTATCATTGTGGACAAGTCATAGACATATACACATATACATTGTGTATGTGTGTGTAAAACATACACACACCCTCTCTAGTCTTTCCTACATATTTGGGAAACCTCCCACCTTGCCCCCTTTCCCACTACAGGCAGCTGCCTGTCACCTGGGACAACTCTATTCAGAGGATGAACCATTAGGGACAATGACTAAATGCTTACAAGTCATTCTTCCGTGATGAATTTACTTTCACCTTATCAGATCCTCCCTTTCCCAGTGAATCTGAACCCCCTAGTTGCCATTGTTCAAAATCTGTTCTTCATCCTTCACTTATTCCTTCCTTATTCCTATTCCCTGTGGACCATGCCCCTCCCCTCAGTAATGTCCCCATTCTGAAGTTACCGTTTTCACTGTGCTCTCTAGAATGCCTGCTCCATAGGTCACCAACTAGCTTTCATCTTAAACCTTTTCCTTTCTTGCTCCCTCCTTCGTACTCACTGAGGCCTGGCTTCTTTCTGATGACAACTTCTCTGGCACTGGAAATGCTAATACCCTTCAACTCACTGGTACTGGTAGGTAAGTTGGAATCCTTGCTACCCACTGCAATTTCCAGGCATTCCTTCAACCACCATCACTCAGTAACCTCTATTCCTTTGTTGGTCATTCAATCAATATTTATCACCCACATAAAGATTCTGGTAGTGGTTATTTGTGGACCTCCAAGACACTTCCCTTCTTTCCATAATGAGTTTAGTGCCCTTAAAAAGCTCTTTTAAAAAATGAGTTCAGTGCCTAGCTCATAATTATTCTCACCTCCAACTCTTGCCCTGATATTAAGGGACCTGAACATAAGTAATGGTACTCCCTCAAATACCCTAACTTCCTAATTTCCTTTGTCTTATTCTTTCACCTCACTGTGACGACACACTGAGATGGTTATACCTGTGATCTTACCATCATTGCCCATAAATGTCCCACTTCCATGTTCATGAACTCTGAAATGCCGTTATTTGATCATAATCTGTTGTCATTCTACCTCTCCCTCTGTCTGGTAACTCCAAACCCAGTTCATCTTCCCCAGGACCTCCAATCACTCCAGCCGTGAATTTTTTCATGGGTCATCACACCTACACTGTCTATGCTCTCCTCCTTTTCCCATCTTTGCTGCTTGGTGAAACCAGTTCAATTCTGTACTGCCCTCTTTTCTCATGTCCCTTGGTTTTATATCCTACTAGAGATCTTCCCTTGCCAAACCTCAGCCTTGGATTATTCCCACAATGCCTTTGCTTTTACTTACATGGTGTTGAAACTGAAGAAAACTGCAAAACCTGCTGACTAGGTTTACTGTGAACTTTTGTTACATAATCTCAACTGGACCCTCATTGAAGCAAGGCAATCCTTTTAAACTTTCCTAATTATTTATATCCCACTCACCATAGTGGTTTTTCCAGATCTTTTTATCCTTCCTTAACTTTCCCATTGCTCGCCATCTCCCCATGCTGTCAACTGAGAACCTTGCTTCATATTTCACTGAAAAGATTAAGGCCGTTTGCTGAGTGCTCCCTCTTCTTCTTCCTCATGTCATATCACTCAGATACTTTCTGCCATTCTCTCCTCCTTTACTCCTGTCTCCCATGGAAAGGTTTGCTTTCTCCTTACTAAAGCAACCCATTTTACAAGCACAGATGATTCCTTCCATCCCATCTTCTCCATCAGATTGAACCATCTATCATCCCTACTCCCACTAATCTTTAGTCTTTCCCTGTCTACTGGGCACTTCACTACTAACTATAAACATGGCCATGTTTCCCCCATCCTCTTCCCCACTAGCTATTGTCCCATATCTCTCCTCCCTTTTGTGGCCAAACTCCTTGAGAAGTCTGTCTGTAATTGGTGCCTTCGTGTCCTTTCTTCTCATTCACTTCTTAACTTTCTACAATCTGGCTTCCAGTCTGGCTTATTTAACTGAAACTACTCTTTCCAAAGTCACCAGTAGTCACTTAATTGCTAAATATAATGGCCTTTTCTCCATCCTCATCCTTCTTGACCCCTCTGCATCCTGTGACACTGTCGCTACCCTTCTAAGTTGTTGTGACACTGTTTTCTCCTGATCTTCCTCCTGCCTGTCTGGCTTGATCTTTTCGTTTCCTTTGCTGAATTGCCATCTAGGTTATGCTCACTAACCATGGGTGTCACCAGAGCTCTGTCTTGGGTCTTTTTCCCCTCTGTGATACCGTGCTTGATGATTTCATCAGCCTTCACAGATTCAGTTCTCTCTGAAGATGATTCTCAGATATGTTTGTCCAGCCCAAAATCTTGACCTCCAATCTCACAGGTCCAAGTAGTGGCCTATGGGACGTCTCCAGTTGGGTGTCTTTTAGGCATCTTAAACTCAACATAACCAAAACCGTACTTATTTTCTTTCCCCCTCAAATTCTTGCCCTCTTCTTACTTCCCTATTTTTGTGGAGGGCACCGCCACCTTCCCATCACCAGGTTCACAAGCTAGGTGTCAACCTCAACTTTTTTCTCCCTTACCTCACCCCCTCCCATATGCAATCAATAGTGGAGTCCTATTGTCGATCCTACCTTCATAACATCTCTCACATGTACCCCCTTCTCTCCTTTGACTCTGATACCACCCTGGCCTAGGCCCTTATCACCTCATGTTTGGACTGTTAGAATTGCTTCGTGGTTGATTTCCCAGAATCAGATATTTCAGCCCTCTCTAGTCTATTGTCTACTCAGCTGTCAAAATGATATTCTTTAAGCATCTCTCCCCACTCATTCAATAACATTGAGTAGCTCCCTATTACCTCTAGGATAAAATATAAAATCTCCTGTTAGCCTTTCATAACCTGGTCCTACTTAAGCCTTACTTCCCGCTAAATACCTCTGATCCAGTGAACCCAGCCTCTTTGTTTTTCCTTGCACAATGTATTCTGTCTTTAAGCATTTTCATGTGTTCACATGCCTAGAACTATCTTCTTCCTCATCTCCACTTCAAGACTCAGCTAAAGGCCCTTCTGCATGAAGACTTTTTCCAGCCTCCTTAGTGCCTCCTCTCCGAGGATATCTTTAATTTATAGTTTATAGCTTGTTTGTATGTAATTGTTTGAATGTAGTCCCTACCGTTAGACTGTAAGCTCCTTGAGAGCAAGGACTATTCCCTCCCCTCCCTGTCTTCTTTATATCCCCAGAGCTTAACACAGTATCTAGTGCATATTTGGCACTTAATCTTACCTACTGACTGATTATGGACAGGATAACCGAAGAAGAGAGGGCTTCTAAACTGCGATAGACTTCCCCAGCTCTTTACCTATTTACTTTGCAAGTGGATCTTTCAGGTTTAGAAGCATTTTTCTTTCCATACCCATTGAGACCCTGACCCTAATTCGGAGTTCTTGACTCCCTGATCTTTCCCTCCTATTTGCCAAGGTCTAATCCTTAACCTCTTTGGTCCTGTATCTTATCCCATCAAGATACAAAAATTTAAAATTATCATTATTATTATTATTTTATTACTTATAATTTTTTCAAGAGTAATAGTTTGGGACAAGGCTTTATTATTTCCCTTACTAGCCCAATTTTGTCTGTCAGTCAATAAAATATATTGCTAAATATTAGAGCTTAACAAATTGCTTTAATTCATAATGCACCCTGGAATGGTTGATATTTCTATTACATGTAATAATCAAGGCACAAGGCTTTTAAAAATCAGAAGACAAGTATAAATAGAAGCATAATTCCTAGATTTTTTTTATTATTCTTTCCTGGTAGGACTTTAACTGGGTAAAAAATATGCAGTTTTCACCGCAGTTATATAAAATGGAATAACAGAGAAAGTAACAGTTCTGGTATCTTAGAACATCTTTCTTAGTGTACAGATATTCAGCATAAGGTGAGACAATTTTGCAACATTTTCTTTTTAGTCATTAAACTGTTATTGGACAGTACTAATGACCAACATTACAAACACTTATTGAGCACCTTCTGAGGTTAAGAACGATATTAGTAGGCACTCTTAAAAAAAAGTAAACAAGCACTTTCCAAGTTGGAATTTCTAATGGTAGCGTATTTGCTATTTAGTGATTAACATGAATGTTTCACTGGTGTTAAATTTTGTAACCTTAATATTAGAAGATAAGGTTTATCATGTTGTTTAAAAGCTGCAAGATTATTTAACTTTCCACTTGTAGCTTTGGAATTTTTACCGGCTCATGTTAATAATGGAGGACAATGAGGTGGGAGAGGAAGCAGAGTGAATTTCAGTGAGGTATTAATGATTTCTAGGGGTGGTTGTTGGAAAGTACCAGATGCTTCTGAGTGGAAATTTTAGAGTTTGGGAGAACGTTGTGGATAGTGTTAGTAGCATGGATGTGAAATAGGAAGAGATCACTAAGACCTAGTGTGAATTTATTATTGGACAGCTAAATCAAGGGAGAAAGTATAATTGGAATTCAGCAAGATAATCTGACAGCACCTTCTCAGACTCTTACTAGCTGTTTGACCATAGGCAAGACACAATCTCTCTCTACCTCAGTGTCCACATGTATAAAATGGGGATGATAGCACTTTCCTCTATAGTTTCTTGTGAAGCTCAAATGAGATAACATACAACATTACAGTAAAACCTTAATGCATTTGTAAATGTCAGTTTTTGTTGTGGTTATTATTATTATTATTTTGTACTGCTAGAGGAATAATTTTATAATAGGTAGATTTAATGAAGTATAGAGTTTACCAGATGCCATTCAAGTTAATTTTCAATGTTTTAAAAAATTCTATACAAGTTATTTCTAATGTTCTGAAATACTTCTCTATTTATATTTTCGATTTGTGCATTTAGAAAGCTGTAAGAAAATATTCATTCATACATCTAATATACTTCATTTCAACTTTGGTGTTCCTGCTGCCTCCATATACTTTAGCTGTAGAAAATCTCTTTATCCATATTCCTAGCATCATTTTGCAATAGAGTAATCTATTCCTAGCATGGAGTGAGTTGTAGGCAGGAATTATGCTTAGTGGAAGGAGAGGAAACTGTCTTGTTCTTTAGTTCTTCCCAAGTCAGATTTTTACAGTGTTTGATTAATTTGTGACTTCCTGCAGCATTAGCCATATCTGTATGGCTCTGTAAAAACAAATGTGGAAACATTTGTATAAATAAAATACATAAAAGCAAAGATAAAAACAATTCATAGTCAAGTATAGATGCTCTTCTTGTCTGGCATTGTGAATAATCTGTTCCTCTTTATTAATGCAAATGATTGAGAGCTAATAATTCTTCAAGCAAAAGTTACGGAAAGTAACTGAAATATGTTTTTAGAAATTAAGAAATTTTCATAAGATCATAGAATGAGCTTTGAGAGAATTTATAGATTGTCTTATGGATAAGGAAACAGATTAGATGCTGAGGTCCTTTTAGCTCTAAAGCTACAATCCTGTGAAACTAAATAATTTATTTACTCAAAGTTACGTAACTAATTGTAAATGAACTGTACCACAATTTTCTATGTTTACAAGTTTTGCATATTAACATTAAGGATCTTCAGTCATTTCTCCTTTACTACGCTAAAATTTGGTTGTATAAAATTAATTAAAAGTACTTAAATTGAGTATGAGACTTAACATATATTTCTCTTTTTTCTTCAAAGTTTCATGGTTTTATCCAAAAGAAAACATTCTCATCGTTATCTTCCCGATTTTGGCTATACTGCTTTCCTGGGGTCAATTCGGTATTGTAAGTAAGTACCCAAATAAGTCAATACTTTTTTATTTATGTACATTTTAGTAGTAAAATTGCTTAGTACTTTTGAGACAATGGTAGAGAAATATTTGATGAAATCATTTTTCTAATGATATGTGGTTCTGAAACAATGCCATATGATTAAGAAAAAAATGTGTTTTGCAATCATATATGTCATGTTTGTGCTTTACTTAATCTTTCCAATAGGACACTCTCTTCCCTAGCTCACTTTCAGGTTCCAAGGGTAAGGGTCAGTATTTTCCTTCATCTTTTTAAGGATAAAGAGACAGTACCATGAGTTTTAGTGGTAGGTCCTTTGAAAACCTAGGTTCAAGTCCCTGTTCTGACACACTTGCAAGCCATATAATGAAAGTCATTTAATCTCTGTGAGCATCAGGCAACACTCTAAAGACTGTTATTTATAGGTGAGGTTTGGTATGTATTAGTGAAAGCAGTTTCCCCACGGGAAGTTTCTGTGCTGACCAAATCAAAGGTCATTGATTAGTGACATATTGTTTCTGCTGTATCCCTAGCAGCCACGGGGAAAATGCTAATTATGTGACCGCTAACACTGAGCATTGACCTTCAGTTGCATCACATCTAGCACTGACTATTATCAGTCATTTTTACTGTGGGTAAAGTAGATATTCTCCATGTTAGTTTCCCTATATTTTTTTACTTTTGTCTTTATATCTCTAGCATCCAGCTTGGTCCCTTGCACTTGGTGAGATATTAGAAGTATTTGTTGAATTTGTTGGAGTTTAGGGAATATTTCTTTTTGCTTTCACAATTATTTTTTAAGATAATTCTGTGAATTCAATTTTTACATAGTAGTGATGGAAATGAGAATTTCCAAAATTGTAGTAGTAACAAATCTTTTATGCAGACATATCTGGAAGTATTGATAGGGTCAATTTAAAATATATGTGCTATTATATTTGCACATATTAGATATTGAGTCGTCACTCGTTGAGATGAATAAAGATTTCAGATCTTTGGTATCTTTGCCTCCTTCAGATACCTTGTGAAATGATTCCTCAGTGCTCTCACATTTATGTCATCTCTGGTACTGATCTGTACTGTGTATGGCTGTTCTAATCCATCTGCTTCCCGGCCCCCTTCCCCAAGCCAAAAAAAAAAAAAAAGAATCAAGCAGCTCCATCTTCTTTCTGAAGTTAGTTATTTTCCTGTTTATCCAAAACCGTGATCCCTTCCATTCTCTGACCTTCCTGTTTTCCCTAGTATGACTTGAACCGCTTTTTCTTGCCACTTTTATGTGAGATAATTAACCCCATTCTATCTCTCCCTTTCTCCCTCTCTCAATATATTTCTCTCTTATCCCTTATCCCTTAATTTGATTTTATTTTTTTAGATATCATCCTTTCATATTCAACTAACCCTGTGCCCTCTGTATGCATATATATATATATATATACACCTACATATATACATACATTGACACACATATGTGTGTATATATACATACACACACATACATATATATATATACACACATATATATATATGCATATTCCTTTCAGCTACTATGATACTGAGGTCTCATGAGTCATACACATCATATTTCCATATAGGAATGTAAACTAAACAGTTCAACTTTAGTAAGTCCCTTATGATTTCTCTTTCTTGTTTACCTTTTCATTCTTCTCTTGATTCTTGTGTTTGAAAGTCAAATTTTCTATTCAGCTCTGGTCTTTTCACTGAGAAAGCTTGAAAGTCCTCTATTTTGTTGGAAATCCATATTTTGCCTTGGAGCATGATACTCAGTTTTGGTGGGTAGGTGATTCTTGGTTTTAATCCTAGCTCCATTGACCTCCAGAATATCATA